>VDFB02382344.1:0-13047 GCA_007258455.2 Sequoia sempervirens | reverse complement strand
TTCATTTTGGGCATTTCTCTATCCTATAATTTTATAAATAAGAGGTCTCTTTCCTCATTCTATCATCCACAACTTGAGTAAACTTACTATACTCAAATTCATAGCAATCTCCATTCATATTATTGAGTTTTATAGCTAGGTTATGCAGATTTTATCTTGGAGCACATTGGAACCATTCATCAAGTGGATCACTCTTCATCAAGCATCTACATTTCATCATTGGAATTGGGAAATGGCCAATTTTCACATCAAATTGGCACCAATTCTCTGAAGAGATTAAGAGTTTTCTTTGCATTAGAATAGGATTCAATATATTTGGTTTATGTTTGTTGTGTTCTTCATTCCATTTCTTTTCCTTTGCAATTCAAATGGATTTCTTGAGGAATCATGATACTAACTTTGCATTTGATCTAATATAGTGTTTGTCTCTCATGTTTGTGCTTGTTGGGAATCTTGGTTCATAGCACCTAAAGAGTTTGAAGTTGAATGCTACCATATGGGAAAGGATGATGGTGGTCCTTATCATTTGAGTACACTTCAGGTTGGTTCTCATGAAATTCATTTTCTTCATGCAAATTTTTCTACTGATCTAAGCATACATCATGCTCTTAAAGAGTTTGAAATTGAATGCTACCATGTGGTCAAGGATGATAGTGGTAGTTGCCTTATCGAAATAATAATTAGTTCCATTCCCAACATGATATTAATTTTGGCTACCTACAAGTGCATGTATGGATGAAATGCTTTCTATTGTGTTGGGTGACCAGTGATATGATGTTAGGATCTAGGACTACTGCACGTGAATAATAACTTTTTACAATGATTAAATTGCAGGTCTTTAAAATTTAATAACGCAATTGAAATGCTTAATAAACATAACCATATTTAAGTGATGAAAAGAATAGAAGAGAGAAAAGGGAGAGACGATGAAACATAAGTTGATAACAGAGTTCGCCAAGATGGCTACGTCTTCGAGCCCCTCTCCAACAGAGCGATCGATCCTTGATTATACTCTAGAAAATGGTTACAAAGCTCTTCAATTGTTACAAGTCTCCTAGTTTGCAAGAGATACAAAGTTCCTCTCCTTCAAGTGCAAGCAAAATAACACTGCTCTAAAGCACAAAGTTGAACACAAAAACTCACCAAGAAGATTCTCTCCTTTCTCATCACTTGGATACACAACTCTGCCATTCTCGCCCCCTTTTATAAAAAAAAAATACTCAATATGGCCTTTAACCATATGATTTACAAAATCATACAATATCTCCCCTTTTAGGTAAAAATCTTTCCTAATTCCCCCCTTTACATAGTAAATCTTTTAAATCTCCCCTTTTACATAATAAAATCATTTAAAAATCCCCTCATATGATCTCAATATTATTTTCAAATTATTTAAGCCCTTCAAAATTCACATTCCCAGGCTTTTCAAATCTTAGGGAGGTTATATTTTAGTTAGGGATAAAAATTTTCTACCTTAAAAGGGGTGAATATTGGATTATGGAGGTAATTGGTTTTAAGATCTTCATTAAAACTAAACTAACCCCACAATTATCTCAAATCCATACAATGGCGTGGTGGTGGTAAGAGGTTTTGGGGGCTAGGAGGTCGGAGGATCGACCCCTGCCCCTCTATTTTTAGAACAAAATTCCTATTGGTGGTAAACAAAACCAACTCACGCCCTTCATTGGTAAAGTGCTTTGTGCGTGGCGCAATGGTGGAGCGGGCAGATAGGAGGTGAGAGGTGGGGAGTTCAAATTCCCCACACACATTAATGGAAAAAACAAACTTAACAATAGCCAATTTGTTGAATGTGCAGGGGTGCCATGTGGCACCTTCGAATTTGTAGGTTGAAGAACACGTGTCAATATATCATTGGTGCCACTTGTCAACTTATGGTTCGTCCTGAACTTGCCACATGTCCTACACTGCCACGTCAACATCCTCGTCAGTTGCCACATGTTACACTCAGATTTTTCCACATAATCACATCTGTTGACGTCATCATGTCCTAGTCAACCTTTTTTTGTGCAACTTTGACTGGCCATAACTCACTCATACAGAATCCATTTGACGCGAAAATAATGACATCAAAATCGTGGTGAGGAACTCCTTGACATGATGCTACTTTTGACCATTTTTGAGATGATCAATTTTTTTGCCTTTTTGATTGGCCTGACACTTGTTTGACCAAACTTTGACTGGGCGTAACTCGGACGTACGAGCTTCTTTTGACCCCCATTCAAATTGCGTCTGATTTAGTTTTTTGAGCTCCTTAACATGGCAATGAAATCTGGAGCATGTGGAACACTTCAATTTATGATGACAAGTATCCACCTAGATCAGTCCTCCCCACTAAAGAGCTTTTGGACCTCCAAAAGTTACATTTATTCATAATTTAAGTGAGGGCATGGCCTCCCCACTTGTCCTATATCACCTGTCCATCTGTACAACTAGCTCAACGTCACAATCAAGACTACAATAACATTGTTGAACACATACATCATTCTATCACTTCCATAAGCATCTACATCAACTATTACAGTCATTAATCAATAAACACTGAATAATATCAAGTTGAATAACAATGCAAATACAAAAGCGAATGAATCAACAACATGTCTATCTTTCACAACAGGAACATTTTTACCCAAGGGAATCTCCAAATTCCCAACCAAAAGTTATGAACTCGGACCATCAATGCTTTTATTTACTGTTTCCTCATGTTGTACTATTGGTGTATCATGTAACATCTGATTAGCCTTGATTACCTCAAGTTCATGTCTAGAACCACCTGAATTAACAGACATAAGAGACAAATCTTTACTTGCATTAATCACCCTTTTCAACTGCCCCATGTTTGCAAAAGATCTATCAATCTTGATTTTGTGAGAATGTACAATATACCTGATACCATCTTTAAACAAGTGATAATGATTAAATTCCTTGTAGAAAATAGCCTTATGATCATACAAATATGGGCTACCCAACACTATCCCACAAACATCTAGTGGAACCACATCAAACTGTACCTCATCAATATACCTACTTGTGATTGCAAACCTTAAAACACATTGCCTTGTTACTTGCGATTCATTATTTTTCGCAAACCCAACCTAGTGGATAAGGTTTCTGATGTAGTATAGTTTTCAATCCAAAATCCCTTACAACATTTTTTGAGAGTAAGTTAATTTGAGATCCACTATCTATGAGTATCAATTTTAGTGTTCTTAGCAACAACCCTTATGTGAAAAAGCTCATTTCTTTTCTTATCTTCAAGAACATCACAGACTTGAGAAGTAGAAGCACAACTAGCAATAGAAACATTGGTAATAGAAGCCTTACCTTTTAATCCCATTGATGTTATCTTAGTTTCATCTTTAGACTCTAAACCAAGATCCATAACAACATTTGCAGACCCCTTACCTTTCTGAGCCCATTTCAGCTTCAATTCTGGATGCAACTACCAGTAGTGATCTTCATCATGACCTTTCCTACCACAATGAGAGCATGTGAACTTATCATCCTTCTTCTTAATGGTAGTTGTTTTCCTCCCCTTTCCTTTATCTTTAGATTTACCTTCAGGCTTAGATGACTTCTTGTCAGACTTATCAATAAAAGTACTCTTATCTCTTGACTCTAAGTGTGTGGCTTGTACACATACTTCATCCAAATTACTAGGATTCAAAACCAAAATGGAATGTCTTAGATAAGAGTGAAGACCACCTGTGAACTTTAGCAATGTATCCTGGGTGTACAATGGGACATTCAATGCAATAGCCCTTTTCTTAAATTCATGGGTGTACTCTTGGATAGTTTGACCTTTCCCTTGCCTGAAATTTTTCTAGTCCATCATTAACTATTGCATATGGCCTAGGGGATAAAATTGCTTCTTAAGAGCATTAACAAATTATGCCCAAGTTAAATTGAATCTACCATGTGAAATTTCTACCTAAGTTGTACTCTCCCACTAGGTGAGAGTTGTTTCTCCCAACTGAAGAGTAGTTAATTGGATCCTCAAAGCATCATCTAAGAGACCTTGAACTCTACAATACACTTCTACTTGTTGAACCCAATCATCTAATTTCTTAGCATTTAACTCCCCACAATACTTAGGTAGATCAAATTTTACATCCAATTTAATTTTTGGCTTATGTGCACCCTTGAAAGCATTAGCAGAAGAAGTAGAATCAACAGGAGAAGAAGGAGAAGAAAGAGAAGAAGGAGAATATGGAGTTTCTGGAGGCTCATCATCACCTCCTGGTCTTTTCCCTCTATCCTTCTGATCTTCATGCTTCTCTCGCTTCAAAGTATCTCCTTTTCACACTTCTTCTGTTCCCGCTTTTCCTACCTTTCTTGAAAAAGAACTTCTGTTGGTGTGAATAAGTCTTGTACCTAGTTTATTCCTTTACTAGGGACTTAGGGGACTTAATTCACATGTTAAGTTTACTTAGGATATTAGTTGTCATATCTAGATAAGTATTAGTTGTCTTATCTAGAATTTCCACTTTCCTAGGTAGTTATGAGTTAGTTATCTTCATGTGATAGGATTAAGACACTTGTCATGATCTTGTCTTATCCTTATCTCTCATCCTTGCTCTTTATAAGCAAGGCATCTCTAGCATATTTGTAATAGATGGCATATAGTATTGTATTGTATTGCATTGATCATATTGTATCATATTGCAATCCTTGTTTGGTGGAATAGCATCTTCCATTGTTGCTTCTCTCTATCTCTTGTGGAGGTTCTTTGGCGTTGCAGATTGAAGATCTTGGGTTGTTAACTCCAACATGGTATCAGAGCTTTGAATCTGGCAAGCCCCTTCCATTTCTTTATTAGAGAGTTTCCATCAATTTCTATTGTCATTTTTTGAGTTCTTGTATCCTATATTGCATGCTTGCATTTTGGTGAGATCTGGTGATTGTAGCGCTTTTGGCTATAGTGGCAGTATTTTAGGCTGTCCCATTGCGTCCAGGAGGCTCAAAAAAGTCAGATCTGGCTTTTGTTTCACTTAATTTCGTCACCATTTGCAGCCTTAGCAAAGAAGGGTTTCGAGCTCAGATCTGGTGAACAACTTTTTACAGGTGACCAGGAGCCAGCCCCCGAGGGCTCAAATTTTGCGCCTGTTTAGCCTTCAGAGTGCCTAAAATAGGCATTTTTTTCATTTTTGCATAACTTTTCACCACGAAGTCGGATTTCAGCAAACGAGATATCGTCGGAAAGCTGGTTCGACGAACTTCGCAGTGGTGCAGGTGAATTTTGCAGATTTTTCCATTTTTTACCAGTTTTTTCAGCTTGAAGGTACAAGAGCATTTATTGCTTGTTCTTGATGTAACTTTTGCCAACGAAGTCGAATTTTGGCAAATTTTTTTTTGAAATTGATCAGAAAATCACAAGGAATCTGTTTGTAACCTCTGATTTCAGCTTTGAAAGCTCCTTTTTCTGAAAAATTGTAAAAATCACCGTGTGTTATAAACGGTTGATTTGAGCTTGTCACTTGTAAAATTGCAAGAATTTGTTCATCGTAATTTGCTAGGGGGGTTGCAAAATCAGTTTTTAATACATTCTGGGGGGGTGAAAGGCATAATTTAAGTGCCACATTGTCCTTTTCTTTTGGTGAATCATGGCGGATCTAAGGCAAATTGAACCACTCACTCCACATAATTATCATACATGGAAGCTAAAAATGACTCAGTTGTTACAATCTAAGGGTCTATGGCCAATGTTAGATGCAGAACAACCTGAATTTACAAGGGATTATGAAAAGTTTGTCCATAGATGTAAAATGGATGAAGCAAAAGGGCTCATTGGCTTACATGTATCTGATAATCTGTTGTTTCATATTTCGGAGTGCAAAACACCTAAGAATGTTTGGGACAAACTTGAAGAATTGTATGGTAAAATAAATCATTTCAGAACCTTGCAACTTCAAGCAGAACTACAATCCCTCTCTCCAGATGCGTTTCCTTCAATGCAGGATTTTCTTGCTCAATTCAAGATGATTTTGTCACAGTTGAAAGGATGTGGACATGATGTCTCTAGTGATGAATGTATCTTCTTGATTCTGTCTAAGTTAAAGGGCCCTTATCAAGTGTTTTCTTCTACTTTCTATTCAACTATGGATGCAATAGGGAAAGATTACAAAATTCCCACATTTGAGTTGTTTTGTGAGCATCTTACTAGGGAGGAGGCCAAGTTAATTCAGTTGGATGCCTTACCTAATTCTAAGAATCATGCTCTAATGGCTCAATCATCCAAGGGTAAAGGAAAGAACAAGAAGAAGCCCAAAGCAGAATCATCTTCTGGTAGTGAGAATCCCTCCAAACCGAAGCGAAGAACAATCAAAAGTCCACTCAATCTCCTTCTTCTTCTACCTCTGGAGATTCTTCTTCCAAGTCCAAGAACAAGAAAGGAGATCCTTGTTCATTTTGTGGCAAAACTGGACATGATGCATCTCATTGCTTTAAGAGATTAGAGGCCTTGGAGGAAGCTATGAAGAAGCACAATATTTCAGTGGCTAAGCCTTCATCCATGGGCAAAGGGCAAGCTCTTTCTGCACGAGCTATGCATTTACCTTCAGATAGTTGGATTCTTGATTCAGGTGCCTCACATCACATGACAAATTCACGTGAGCTTCTTGATTCCATAGTTCATACTTCTACTTCTCAGATTGTAGTTGGGAACTCTTCACAGATTCCAGTTTTGGGGACAGGATCCGTTCAAATGCTAGATTGGTGCATTGAGGATGTTTTACTTGTTCTTGATATTTCAGCGAATCTTCTTTCCGTATATCAAATTTGTCATTCTGGAGATGGGAAGTTAGTTGAGTTTTCTCCACAAAATGTGACTATTAGACAATTACAAGATCCTGAGAAGGTTGTCACAACAGGAGTAGTTGATCATGAGAATCATTTGTATAGATTTGATGGATTTGAGTCTTCATCAGGTTCATGTTTTGTTGCTCATGCTGATTCAATGAGCAAGCTTTGGCATGAGAGATTTGGCCACTTGAATTATAGATATCTTCAGCAAATGAAAGCACATAACTTAGTGGTTGGTCTTCCAAAGATCACTTGCACAGATGGTGTTTGTCAAGGATGTGTTCTTGGCAAGCAACATCAAGATCCTTTTCCTAAGGGTCACGCTACACGTGCAACCATACCCCTTGAGTTGGTCCATAGTGATCTTATGTCATTCCCAACTCCTTCTTTTTCAGGGGCCAAGTATGTGCTAACATTCATTGATGATTTTTCCCGCCGGACATGGGTCTACTTTCTGAAGCTCAAGAGTGATGTCCTCACCAACTTCAAGACTTTCAAATTATTTGTGGAGAAGCAGTCAGGTTTTTCTCTTCGACAGATACGCACCGATAATGGGGGGGAGTATGTCAATCAGGCATTTCAGGATTTTTGCAGTGCGAATGGTATTCTTCATCAGCACACAGTTCCTTACACTCCTCAGCAGAATGGTGTGGCGGAGAGAAAGAACAGGACTCTCAGGGAAATGGCCAATTGTATGATTCAGTCTAGGTCCATGGCTCCCGCTTTTTGGGCCGAAGCTATCAATTGTGCCAACTACATTCAGAATCGTATGCCCCACAAGGCAGTGCGAAATATGACCCCTGAGGAGGCTTGGTCTCATCGCAAGCCAAATGTTTCCTTCTTCAGAGTATTTGGTAGTGAGGCTTGGGCATTCATTCCGAATGGTCGGCGTAAATCCATGGAGAAGAAGAGTCAGCATTACATTTTTGTTGGCTATTGTGAGGATGTGAAGGCATACAGATTATTTGATCCTAACACACGAGAGGTTCATTTCTGATGTGATGTTCAGTTTTCTGAGACCTTCACCCAGCTAGATCCTCCTTCAACTTCTTCTTCATCACAACCTACTCAGTCTTCTTCAATTGATGATACTTTGCTACTTGAGGAAGATTTTGATGATGGTCTTGATGAACCTCCTCCTCACTCACCCACTAGGCCACGATGGGCTCGAGTTACTCTTGAGGAGGCTGGTCCTCTTGTTGGTGATCCTACAGACACTCGCTGCACTCGTTCTCAGACTTATGGAATCAGTCTTTTGAGTCATGCAGTTTCAGATGATCCTAAGTTTCGTGATGCTTTAGGTATTCCGAGTGGGATAGTGATGATGAGTATTCTTCTTTGATGAAGAATCATACTTGGGATCTTGTGCCTCTTCTATGTGGGAAGAAAGTTGGTCTGATGCAAGTGGGTGTATCGCATCAAGTATGCAGCAGATGGTTCCATTGACAAGTACAAGGCTCGTCTTGTTGCAAAGGGGTTTTCTCAGGTTGAAGGGATTGACTATTCCGAGACCTTTGCTCCTGTTGCCAAGATGGATTCTATTCGCCTTGTCCTTGCTATAGCTGCATCACAGGGATGGTCAGTATATCAGATGGATGTGAAGAGTGCTTTCTTGCATGGGGATCTTCATGAGGAGATCTATATGGAGCAGCCACCAGGTTTCATGCAAGACTCTTCACTTGTTTGCCGGCTTCGACGTTCATTGTATGGTCTCAAACAAGCCCCTAGGGCTTGGTATGAGAAGATGGATAGTTTCTTGCTTGCTTCCGGCTACACTCGCTGCCATTCCGATCCCACAGTTTATACACAAAGACATGGAGAGGATCTACTTATACTTGTGCTCTACGTGGATGATTTGATTCTCACAGGGAGTTCTACTTCCATGATTCAGAGTACACAGCGAGCATTGATGGAGCGATTTGATATGACCGACCTTGGCCTTTTGCATTACTTCCTTGGTCTTCGATTCATTAGACTTCCGAGGATCTTCATTTTCCGAAGTATGCTCTTGATTTGCTTCCGGGAGATTTACGGCGATTGCAAGCCCGCCCCTACTCCATTCCAGTCAGGTGTTGTACTGTCTTCCAGTTGCACTACTCCTACAGTTGATCCTACCTTGTATTGGCAGTTGGTTGGCAGTCTTTTGTACTTGACACATAGTCGTCCTGATATTTCCTTGGCGGTTGGACTTGTCTCTCGCTTCTCACAGGAGCCTCATGAGAGTCATTGGAAAGCCGCCAAGCGTATCTTGAGATACATTCAGGGCACTACTCATTTTGGCATTCACTACACTTTAGGTGCATCTCAGATTGTGGGCTTCACTGACTCAGATTGTGCTGGTGATGTCAATGATCGGAAGTCTACTTCTGGCTTTGTCTTTTGCCTTGGTTCTGGTCCGATTGCATGGTCATGCAAGAAGCAAACTGCTATTGCATTATCATCGACAGAGGCTGAGTATCGAGGTGCCGTGTTGGCTAGTCAGGAGGGTTTGTGGCTTCTGCCAGCTTGATGACCGAAGTTCGATTCCCTTCCACTCAGCCCACTACTTCTTTGGTGTGACAATCGAAAAGACCATATTTCACGCAAACCCGCTGGAGCATCACAGACTAAGCATATTGAGATCCACATGCACTTCATCGTGCACCATCCAGATGGAGTATTTGCCTACGCATCGCCAGAAGCCGCGCATATTCACTAAACCTTGGCATCGCCGCTATCTCTCGGGCCATGCATCGATGTTTGGGTGAAGGAAGTTGTCCTGGGTCTTGGAGAGGAGTCCTCCTTCCTTTTCCATTATTTTCCTTTCATATTTATTTCTCTCTTTTGAGAGAGGAGTTTTCTCCCAATGGTTTTTCTCCTTTTCTCCTGCTTATGAGAGTGCTTTTTTGTTTTGTACATGGGTACCCCATCAGCCTAGTTGCTCTGGACCCATCTTTTGCAATATGCATTGTTTGTACCCTCCCCAAGCTGCACCCTATAGGTGTTGGTGTGAATAAGTCTTGTACCTAGTTTATTCCTTTTACTAGGGACTTAGGGGACTTCAGACCCATGTTGTTTACTTAGGATATTAGTTGTCATAACTAGATAAGTATTAGTTGTCTTATCTAGAATTTCCACTTTCCTAGGTAGTTATGAGTTAGTTGTCTCATGTGATAGGATTAAGACACTTGTCATGATCTTGTCTTATCCTATCTCTCATCCTTGCCTTTATAAGCAAGGAATCTCTAGCATATTTGTTAATAGATGGCATATAGCATTGTATAGTATTGCATTGATCATATTGTATCATATTGCAATCCTTGTTTGGTGGAATAGCATCTTCCATTGTTGCTTCTCTCTATCTCTTGTGGAGGTTCTTTGGCGTTGCAGATTGAAGATCTTGGGTTGTTAACTCCAACAACTTCTACCATTGCCTTCATTTCGTGAAAAGCTTTTCGAAAACTCTTCTCATCAAGCTCTAAACTTTTGCCACCTTTCGGTCCTTCCATCCTTGGCAAAGTTCTTTGTTTACCGATCTCAATATTGTATTCTGCAAGAGTTCCTTCACCTCATTGTTTCCTGGATCATGTTGTAATAACGCAATTGAAATGCTTAATAAACATAACCATATTTAAGTGATGAAAATAACAAAAGAGAGAAAAGAGAGAGAAGACAAAACACAAGTTGATAACGGAGTTCGCCAAGATGGCTACATCTCCAGGCCCCTCTCCAAAAAAGCGATCGATCCTTGATTATACTCCAGAAAATGGTTACAAAGCTCTTTAATTGTTACAAGTCTCCTCCTAGTTTGCAAGAGATACAAAGTTCCTCTCCTTCAAGTGCAAGCAGAATAACACTGTTCCAAAGCATAGAGTTGAACACAAAAACTCACTAAGAAAATTCTCTCCTTACTCATCACCTGGATACCCAGCTCTACCATTCTCACCCCCTTTTATACAAAAAAAATTACTCTATATGGCCTTTAACCATATGATTTACAAAATCATACAATATCTCCCCTTTCAAGTAAAAATATTTCCTAATTCCCCCCTTTTACATAGTAAATCTTTTAAATCTCCCCTTTTACATAATAAAATCATTTAAAAATCCCCTCATATAATTTCAATATTATCTTCAAATTATTTAAGCTCTTCAAAATTTACATTCCCAGGCTTTTCAAATCTTAGGGAGGTTATATTTTAGTGAGGGATAAAAATTTTCTACCTTAAAAGGGGTGAATATTGGATTATGGAGGTAATCAGTTTTAAGATCTTCATTAAAACTAAACTAACCTCACAATTATCTCAAATCCATACAATGGCATGGTGGTGGCAAGAGGTTTTGGGCATGGGGAGGTCAGAGGATTGACCCCCACCCCTCTATTTTTAGAATGAAATTCTTATCAATAGTAAACAAAACCAACTCACATCCTTCATTGGTAAAGTGCTTCGTGTGTGGTGCAATGGTGGAGGGGGAAGATAGGAGGTGAGATGTGGGGGATTCGAATCCCCCACACATGTTAATGGAAAAAATAAACCTAACAACTACCAAGTTGTTGAATGTGCAGGGGTGCCATGTGGCACCTTCTAATTCGTAGGTTGAAGGACACGTGTCAATATATCATTGGTGCCACTTGTCAACTTATGGTTGGTCTTGAACTTTCCACGTGTCCTACATTGCCACGTTAGCATCCTTGTTAGCTACCATGTGTCACACTTAGATTCGTCCATGTCATCACGTCTGCTGACTATGTTGTCCTATCATCATGCTGACGTCATCATGTCATGGTCAACCTTTTTCTGTGCAACTTTAACTAGCTAGAACTCACTCATACAGACTTCATTTGACGTGAAATGAACGCCATTAGAATCATGGAGACGAGCTCCTCGACATGATGCTACTTTTGACCATTTTTGAGATGATCAATTTTTTTGCCTTTTTGACTAGCCTCTGATACCTGTTTGACCAAACTTTGATTGGGAGCAACTCAGACGTACAAAAGGCAGACGTACAAACTCCTTTTGACCTCGTTCAAATTACGTCCAATTCAGTTTTTTGAGCTCTTTGACAAGGTGATGAAATTTGGAGCATGTGGAACACTTCAATTTTTGACGACAAGTATCCACCTAGATCAACCAGTGCTACTTTAATAGGATGGTAATTAGTTACTTCTTTCACAAGATTGACCTATGTAGTGTTAAAATTTTGTTTCGTAGTCATCTTTTCTTGTCCATGGGTTGTCATGCTAATTGGATACGAGGTTTCATCATGTATAAGTTTGGTTATACATTATTTATTGGTCCCATTTCTTTTTGTTCCCCAATTTTGGTTTGCCTGGAGATTCTGGATTCTCGTGATGCCTATAAGAGGTATTTGTTCCCAACTAGAGCCATTGTTGGGACTCAAATTTGTAATGTTGTTTTTTCATGAGTTTCTTCCTATTTTAGCATTTATTGGTTGAGGTTGTAATCAATTAGATACAGTTTACATAGGCTTGAATGTAGCTCAAGGATGTGTTCATCAATAATTTTGTATGGTTTTGAAACCACTGTTGGATGTTGACAAGGTTTTGACAACCTGCATGTTTTTTGATAAGGAAAGAAAGAGAAAAACAATGACATATTTTGTGTGGTGGTGTTTTCTGGTGGTTTCTTAACCATCCTAGGTTGTTGTTGATGGTTTAAGAATTAAAGAAAAATGTCAACTATTAGAGAAAGCACCATATTGAGTAAGAGGAAACTTGCGATGAGAAGTAAGGATGTATATGATCTTTCATATGGGAGTTTTTAAATTATCTGGCACTAAGTGAAGAGACGTGATACATTACTCCTCACTTACTCGTTGTGATTATAGTAGCTCTCCCAACTAGCCATATTGACTTTTGATGCTCACCCACCTACTTGTAGTTAATATCAATTTCATTGTTCAATTTGAGACACCCATTTCAGGTTGGAGTGCTTCCTAATAATGGATTTTGATGGTGCTCCAGTGCTATGGGCTAGGGTTCTTTTCTACCACGTATTTGATGAGTTTAAGATGTTTTTTGAAGAGGTTGGTTATTTTGGTGGTGGCTAGAGACTATGCAGGTGTAAAGTTTGTCTAAGGCTTCAATCATGCCAGGTCTAGTTGTAGAAAGGTAATGAATCTTTGAAGCATGCAAAGGATAAAATGATAGGTGTATTATGTAAAGAATGTCTCCAAACTATTTGTATCTCTTCAAGGGAATGCCAACTACATTTGAGGCTCCCT
>VDFB02382343.1:0-42342 GCA_007258455.2 Sequoia sempervirens | reverse complement strand
TTATCAATGGTAAATTTAGACAGAGGATCAAGAGTGACAAATTCTTAATAATGCCGAGAGGTGCAACCTACGATGGCAGCAGGGGGAGAAGCATTTGATGTCATGAGTGTGAAAGAAAAACTATTTAGAGCTGACATTTATTTTTTAAATATAGAGACCCTCAATCTAAAGACTAAAGTAAATAAAATAGCTCTACAGTAAAATAAAATAAAAACACCAATGTATTTAAATATGTAGTAAACAAAATAGCTTTCTAGTAAAATAAAGTAAATACACCAAATGCTAATTTTTTTAAATACAAGGCAAATAAAATAACTCTGAAGTAAAATAAAGTAACTCTTGAGTAAATAAAAAAGTAGTTTTTTTTTTCTGAATCGTAAATATATTTATCTAAAAGATGTTGATGGATATAGTCTCAAGGTGCTTATCCATCCTAAATAACAAATTTAGTAGAGGCACTTGGAGTGAAAGATATATCTCAGCGTATTTTAGATAGATGTATTTAAGATATCTATACCAGTATTACTTCTAAGTTCTGTGGTAGACTAATGTCTTTCTCTTTTTGACATAATTTATGGTGCAATTTCCAGGGCATTGGAAATGGGCTTCCATTAGGAGCAGTAGTAACAACTCCAGAAATTGCAAATGTTATGACCCAGCGGATTCAGTTCAACACATTTGGTGGAAATCCTGTTTGTTCTGCTGGTGGCCTTGCTGTTCTCAATGTACTAGACAAAGAAAAGCGACAAGAACATTGTGCTTCTGTAGGTTCTTATTTACTTGAGCGCTTAAGAGCTCTTCAAGAGAAGCATGAAAGTAATCCTCTCTCACAATATTCTTTGCCCATTCTTGTCTTGCTATATCAGTAACTATTTTGGCTAATTGGTTCTATATATATGTGTGTGTAAAAGTTGTTTCTACTTGTCAAACCTATTGAAACATTTTTCTGTAGTTGGGAATGGTACAAAAGCAACATGAAGGGTGATAATAATTGAATACAAGGTTGGAAAATAGCAGGCTTTATGAAGAAAAATAGGTTGGTGGTAAAGATGAATGTGAATACTCGGATTTCATTTTCAAATGTTAATAACAGATGGGTCTTCCTTTACACTGTTTGTTTGCGTTGAATAAACATGCTTTTACAGTCTTAGTGAACTTTAGAACTAAGGTCTTGCAATAGTTCCTTACTGCAACTGACTATTTATAGAAATGCTTACAGTAGTACTGGTTTCTTGTTGCAGTTATAGGAGACGTAAGGGGAAGGGGTTTAATGATAGGGGTTGAGCTGGTGACTGACAGGAAGCTAAAGACTCCAGCCAAGTCAGAGACATCATTCTTATTTGAGAAATTAAAAGGTGCTTGTATAGCAGTTTATATTTCTTTTCCTCCTACCTTTGGATCCATTAGCTATTGGTTGATCTTGATGTGGTATTGACACTAAGTGTAGGCTGATTGTAATGAGAATGCTTGTACAGATTTGGGAGTATTGGTTGGGAAAGGGGGATACGATGCAAATGTGTTTAGAATAAAGCCTCCGATGTGTTTCACCAAGGAAGATGCTGGTGAGCTTTCGTCTACAATTCCTTTAGATTGTTTTGTTTGTATGCTAGCATTTCAACTGATGACTCTGCCTCTACTTTCTCAGTTAATATAAGTACAGTAGTTGGCTACAACCTAATTTGCATCACCCCAACATTGATAACATGTGTTAATGAATTCTATGTCCAAGTCATGATGAATAATGCGGCTTGTTGGTGTTGGTTTGGTGTTTATCCCTAAAACTCAAGATATTCATTAGCTGAAGATTGATAGCGATTCTCAATGGAATAGCAGAATTACAAGCAATAACAACTCAATCCATTTAATTGACATTTTATTTACAACAATGAATTTTTGAATTCAACACTGCACCATTAATAGAAGATATGTAGATATAGGCATTCATACATCCACAAATATGCCTGTAGTAGAACAACTGAATGGAGATTACTCACAACAAAATAGAATAAATGAGCTCAAGTTGGGTCGTTTAGATCACAATCTAGTTTTTAATAGGTAATAGATTTTTCACCTACTTGACCAAGTTTAAACTGGACCATTTTCAAATTATCTTTTCCAAGCAATGGCCTCTCTTCAAAGAAAAGGAACAATGCTAATAGATAAATTTCTTAGTTTTGCATCTGCTTGGATTAGAATTTGAATAGAGTTCACTGTCGTGAACCCATGAGCTTGGTATAGTTGTCTCGTCATTTTAGCAAAAACCACAACTTAAATGAAAAGATAATAACTTTGGTAAGGCCTTACTTGAACATGGGATGTGGAGAAAGGGAGGGAAGACAGTGGGACTCAAAATATATATTCAATTGCTAAGAAGTAATAGAGGAGAAAGACTCTAGGTTATGAAAAATAATTAAATTTTAAGCACTAAAAAAATGTAACCACAATGACAGGGGTAAACCTAAAGGAGTTAACAATCAACGTAACACAATGGAATGCACTGCACGTAGAAGCATCACAATACATATGGAATCATGACATAAGAAAATAGTGTCTTTTTTATTATGCAACATGATGCACACTCATCCAAGAGAGTTAAGATTAATGACACACATATTAACATAAGGATAGAGTCTAGATAGAATGTAATGTCCCCTTCCTAGACAGTTCGTTTGATTGAGGGGTTAGCCTATCATTTCGACCCTCGTAGGCTGATAGTTGTGGTTAGAGGGTCTTCTATTGCAATTACCCAGTGGTTAGGGACATTACTCCACATTTTGATTCAGGTTTGAGCCTTTGCAGATGTTCACAGAGTGATATTTTGGCACTTACTATTTATAGTAAGTCAAGCTATCAGGGCGTACTATTTTTGGCAGGGCACCTGATTTAGTTGGCATTCTTAGACTCGACCCAGTTTGGCAGTTGAATTAGCTAAAGGGTGATAATTGGAGCATTTAATGATAATTAATTAATTATTGATATGACTTTATATTATAAAGTCAAATTATAAGATATTAATGATTAAAAGGAATATTATAAAGTTATTAAATGACTTTATAATAAAAGTGGGGCCATTTATATTTAATGAGTAATTAATACTCATGGAGAAGTATGCCCACTTAAGATTATTTTCCTAAGTCTTCAAAAGGGAAAATTAATTATCATTAAAACATTATAAAGTGCTTTTTGGGGAATCGAGCTTTTGAGAAGAGTATTAATTTGCTCAAAGACAAATCAAACTCATTATGTTGATTATTCTAATTTGTCTTATTTTCTCTTAGAACTTTGGAGTTTGTGAAGTGTTGTGACCTTTTCACACATCGCCGCATTCAAGATGGGGACCCCTAAATTTTGCTCCATTCTGGTCTTTTGGCTTTGGTTTGTTGTCTCTCTGTCTCTTTTCTACTAACTGCCTTCCGGGGATGTGTCCGTCATCAAGCTTAAATGAGATTTTGGCCAAATCCATAGAATTAGGGTTTTGAACTTTCCAACCAATTTGTGGTCAAAAGAGGTGAATAAATTGAAGACAGAGCTCAACATTGTTGTCAGTATGCTTCCAGCAGGTTTCCACTGAAATTTCATTAGATTCTGGTAACTTACTATTTTTAGTAAGTGTGTAATTCGAGACGTTCCTTCGGCATTCTTGAAGTTTTAACAGTCACACTGCATTCAGAGCATATCAAGCTGCTCACTGGCAAAATTTGAGCTGAAACGGACAACTTACTATTTTTAGCAATCAAGCTTCCAGAGCAAATTTCAGGGTTTATATGCAGAGTTTTTCAGTGCATGTTTGAGGATTCCTTCTGGGTTTTCTAAGACCTTCGCGATGGTATAACATGCAAAATGAGACGATGACTTTCAAAATTCAGCCTTCGGAGGCTATTTTTAGGGTTTGCATGTTAGGGTTTTCTTTGCATGTTTGCATATTCCTTGTGGGTTTTTTGAAGGCTATGCAGTGATGTGACATGCAAACGGAGATAATCACTTTTTCAGGAACTTACTATTTTTAGCAGACACATTCCGGCGGCCGCCTCCCAGCACTTCAGAATCACAAACTGATCGCAATGCAACAGAAACGAGGACAAACGGAGGTCATTTGATATACATGCAAGTCAAATTAGGGCTTCCAGCTTCGAGACCCAAAAAGAGGGGTAAAAAGTCAGAATTTTCAAAAACCGGTGTATACCACCGCGATCAGCATCTTTCAAGCTATCCGCTGGTAAAATTTGAAGGCAAACAGAGCACTTACTATTTATAGTAAGTCATTTCAGAAACTGGCTAAAAATAGAAAGTCAGCAGCAGGCGCTGATGTCAACGGGCAGGTCACATGGTGAGGAGTGCGTCATTCGAATTTCAAGTCAATTGGAGCTATGGAGATATCAGAAGCAAGCAGTTACTATAAATAGTAAACCACCTTCAAAAACATGCTATTTTTAGCAGGTCAGCTCAGGATGGCAGTATTAATAGGTTGACAAGGTCATAAGTCTCCTGCGTTTAAAATTTCAAAACAATCCGAGGTTCAGAAGAATGGAAATCAGAAGTATAAATAGCAGGGCATGGAGAAGCTGGCAAAGACAATGGAAAAATGGCTAAGTATGAAATTTCATCCTCCACCACCTTGAAAATGCGCCCTCTTCACAGACATGAAATGAAAATTTTTCTAAGTGTTGAGTCTCGTCCTGCTCATGCCTTGATATGCGCCCACTTTGAGGAAGTTGATGGAAAAATATTCTAAGGCATAAGTTCATCCTGCTCCCTAGGTAAAATGCACCCATCTCAGCTGGAAGTCTTGAAAAATTTCTAAGTACAAAAATATCCTTCACCTATGGCAAAATGCGCCCATGCAACAAGAAAGTCAAAAGGTCAAAGAACTTCATCCTTCACCTATGGCAAAATGCGCCCATGAAACAAGAAAGTCAAAAGGTCAAAGAACTTCATCCTTCACCTATGGCTAAATGCGCCCATCCTTCACATCATGCAAAATGCGCCCAAGCTCAAAGGTCAAAACAAGTCAAGGGCGTTGGAAGTTATATCCTCCACACATGCTAGAATGCGCTCAAGCAAGGAAGTCAAAAGAAGAAAGTCAAAGATACTCATCCTCCTCTACATGCCATATGCGCCCATGTATTAAACTTTATCCACTTCACTATATGAAATGTGCCATCCTCTTCAAGTGCTAAATGCGCCATGTAAAGGGTAAGTATTGAGGGTAAGGTGGTGAACAAGATAAAGTATGGTGAAATAAGTAACCTTGGCGTGGTTAATATACTTCATGAAGTATAATATGTGCCCAAGGTAAAGTAAGTAAGAAGGTGGTGATGGTGAAAATAAAGAGTTGCCTAGGCGTTGAGAGTAAAGATGGTAAATAATGCTAAGTGTTGAAAGTTTAATATCCTTCATGATAAGAAAAATGCGCCCAAGATGCAAGGGGGAGAAATGATAATTGCTAAGGCGTGGGAATTTAAATGTGCTAGGCGTTAGAATTCTAAAAGGAAGTATGTCCATGGTATATAATATGCGCCCAAGGCATTTAAAAAGAAAATTTTCTAAGTGAGTAGATAAAATTTTTCCTCACCACAAGCAAAATGTGCTAAATGATTTTAAAATTTCTTTAAGGCACAAATATTTTCTTCCTTGGGAAAATCACGCCTAAGTCTGGTGAAGTGATAAAATTTTCCTGAAGCATGAATGATTTGCCAGAGATGGAGTCAAATGATGCCAGCCGCACGAGAACAATAAAAAATTTCAAGTCAGAGCAACGAGATGTGAAGAACAAGAAATGGATTAAATTTCATAAGGAAATATTTTTCTAAGGCTTGAAAATTTAAAAATTAAATGAACCCGTTTGTTGTATACCCATGGATTCGACAAGTTCTGAAGAAAATTTTCTTCTGGGTATTGAGGATCTTCGATGAGAAGTTGATTTCCAAGTCTTCTGCACTTCGCCAATGCCTTTCGGATGAAGAATTTAATCGGTGCTCGAATTATGAATTTTCCTAATGGGAAAATTTAAAATTTTCTGAGGCAAATAGAATAAGAGGTGTTTTCAAAATAAAATTTTCCAGATGATGAATTTAAAGTGAATTGCCTAGATGATTTTGATTGAGTTCTTCACAGGATGAATTTTCTGGAGAGTCAGAGGTGAATAAAATTAAAATTTTAAAATGACAGCTCCGGCTGGTGAGTGAAATTTATTAAAAGGTGAATTTAAAGTAAATATTTTCGAAAGAAAATTAAAAATGCTCCAGTCAAGGTTGAAGTTCTAAAAGGCTAAGATTCTAGGCATCGGGTGACAAGTGTTGAAATTGGCAAGAGAGGGAAAATTCGAATTCTTGAAATGAAGTAGTGGAGATTTAATGTACTGGCTAAACTTAGCCTCCTTCTAGAATCCGAATTCCCTATATGAGCTGAAGGTTTTTCATTTCTCTTCACCAGTTGAAGAAAATCGAACTTGCTCTGAGTTTAGTGTTGCAGTGAAGTTGTGTTGTACCCAAAATAGTTTTTTTGGCATTCTGTATAAATTGAGCTAAATCTTGTTAAAATGCCATGTAAAGTCTGTTTTAGGTCAATTCAATCATAGAATCTTGGTGGGTTTCTGTCAATGAATGCATGTGCAAAATTCTGAAAATTTGAAAATTAGGGTTTTTCGCCCCTATTTTCAGGGAAACCCCCGAAAATAGGACCTTCCCAGAAATGTTTGAAAATGATTTTGATAGGATTAAAAGGCTCCACGATCACATTGCCCAAGATAGAATAATCAAAAGGCATGTTTTACTCTGGTGGGTCTATTTCTATTTTTCAGGAATAAAGTTAGGAGCTCCGCAACCATTAATGGCAGATTGGCCAGTACCAGGTGTAGAAAGCTAAGCTTCAAAAGCTTCAACGACACAATCATGGCGGAAAAGGTCTAAAATGATGCTGTTTGATGAAGGAGATTCCTGAAAATGAAAAAGGTCAAAATTTGACTAACTCTGGAAATGTTACGAAGGAGAGATAGTTCACAATGCTGAAAAGAGCCTTTTTCAAGCAGGGGTGCCCATGATCTTTTAAGGTCAAATGAAGTCACCCAGATCTTTCAAGACATTCATTCTTGACGTTTGCTTGCTGGCGCGACAATGAAACAAACAGATAAATCATCTGAGGAATAGATCACAAGCAGTTGCTGACGAAGTGAAAAGAGGCAGTTGAAGAAATATTAGGAAATGACTGTAAAAGGTGGAAATTAAAGAAAAAAGAGCCTTTCCAAAGAAAGGCACCCTTCCTTTTAGACCTCCAAATGCTGATAAACGACAAAAGGCTTCCTAGAACAATCTTCCCAGCATAGATGGATCTTAGCAACGCAACTGCAAGCACCAACATCTGACAGTGCAGTCAACGGATAATCGAGATCAAAGTAGGCAACTTTTTAGACAAAGACAAATTTGCTAAAGGACAAAGGCGCCCTTTTCAAGGAGGGGCGCCCTTGAATAAAGGAACCCTAAAATGAAATCCAAGTTTTCTGAAGTTAGTCATCTTTGGCAGAACAGAGCTAACTACCTGATGAGACATCAAGCGAAATCATCTGACTCTTCGATCAATGAGAAATCCAGATTAAAGCACGAGAGGTCATTTCAAAAGGCTGAAGAACGAAGTTTGAAAATTCACCAAGGCATTAGCAAAAGAGCCTTTTCTTGGAAAAGGCGCCCTTTCTTTTGAAGCCCTAAACTCAGCTTTTCATCATCATGTCTCCCAGACACTTCTTTTCAGTATGGATCTAGCTCCACAGTGAATGTGTTAGCGACATCTCAGGATCAACAGATAACGCTAGATTCAAGATCAAACAGAGGTCTTTCAGGAGAGAAAATATTGAAAAACTTGCCAAAAAAAACCAAAAGGGATGCCTAAAAGAAGTCAAGGGTCAAGTTGTTGACTAAAGTCAAGAACTTTTGAGTTAAAATTGGCTAAAACACTCCACGATCAGTGGAAATCACCTTTTGGAACTTCAGATCAAGCCAAAATCACTTTTGAGCTTGAGTTAGGTCCCCAAACTTGTCGATCTAAGGCTTGAACATATATATTCAAGGTGAAGGCGTCCTATTTCATTATTTCATTGCAGGTTAAGAGATCAAGAACAGCCACAAGCTCTCAAGGACGCCTTTGATAGATCTGAACAAGGTTTTCATCCGTTCTTCAATTTTTCTTGCAGATCTGAAGCAGAAGAAGATTGCTATTTTGAGGATTGGATTTAGAGACAGATTTTTCAGGAAATCAGATAAAAAATTCCAATCCATCTTCTGTCTACTTCCTCTCTTTTGGTCTTAGGTTTTCTTGCATTTTACAGAAAAAACAACATGCTACATCAGATCAGATCAACTGGGTAGATTCAGCATAATTTTCCAGAAAAACCCATCTTGACAAATTTTCCAGAATCAACAAACTTGCTGCCCCTATTTTTGGGGGTTTTTTCGAAAAAGTTTCAGAATCCAAATTCTGAGGAACTGGGTTTGTTCAGCATTGAAGCACGAACAAAACCCATGTGCCAGATTTTTTCCAGAAAAATACTTCTCAGCAGGGCACTATTTTCGGGGGTTTCCGAAAATCATCTGAACAAGGTCAAGCTTACAGTCAATCTTTAAGTTTTTCAAGATGCAGTACTCCCAGGTACAATACGAGACCAAGACGGTCTTACTCCATGACTACTTGAAAACAGTTGACACAAATTTACATCAAGTAAATCCAGTGGTTGATTTGGAGCAGCTAGAAGGCATGAATCAAATCACATTGTAGAATATTGAAGAATTCGGGTTGCTGTAGGCTGCATCAATTCCCATCACACTGCAAAGCATAGAGCTTGTAATCGCTTGTGTCAAGCATTACAATCCTACCACCAGAGAAATCAGAGTAGTGGATGGAAGGATTGTTTGTAGTCTAAAGCCTCAGGATATCGAAAGATGTTTTGATATAACATCATGTCCTAACAACAAAGTCATATCAGTGACGGAATGTGAGAAGGCATTTGAGACAGCTAAGGACAAATGTCAAAAGGTAATGGCTGAAAAATGGCTAAAAGTGACAAAGGCAAGCTTGCCTAAGTTGTTGGGACGAGGAGAATGTGAAGATGAGTACGCAGTGTTAATCACTCTACTCAATAGAATCACTGGAGAAGAAGATGGTCGTCAATTCTAGTCATGGATGTACTATGTCATTGCTAAAATCATTGGCAAAAGGGAATATCATGACTGGGCCACTCTGATTAGTGACACACTCCACCGACAAATCACTGGGTATCTGGAAGCTCATAGGTTCCACATGTGCTCTTACCTGGTATACCTGATAGCCTTCCAAGGTGATTTCAGGATATTGAACAATGTGGGAACCTTAGGTGTGCAGAAGGTTCACGAACATTTTACACGTCTTGAGTTTACTCAAGCGGAGCGACACTTCAAAAGAACGAGTGATCTCTTCATTATGCACACTGTACGTGAGCTAGACCATGAGATGCACATGCGTATTTCACAGACAGCCAGAGAAGCAATGACGGATTGGGCGGATTGGTTCATCCAATTTCCTACATTCTCTTACATACACGTGTATGGCTACATTGGTCACCCCACCATGCTACCAAGATACCCTTCAGATAGGGTAGTCTTCATGGAATTCCTAAGACAGTTGTCCGAGGTTCATGTCTACTTGCGCTTGAAGAGGAAGACAGCTGTTAACTTTCCCGTTGGAATGGGACTATATAGATGTGGATTCGCGGCAGATGCTAAGATGATGAGTCAGGAAACGGTGAGGTTTAACCTCAAGTATCTCATTGAGAGAAGATCCTATGATCCCAGAGGACTCTATGCAGCACATCTCAAGCAGCACTCGTCACATAAGTCTTCTATGGAAGATTATTCGGTAAATTGTCAAAACGAGTATGAAGTGCGAAGAAGGAACTACAGCAGGTTCAGACTCCCACAAATTGCTGATTTTATGTCAGCAAACATCGAGGGCCTGTCCGATGATGAAGGGGAAGTCATTCTCCCCTCATTCTTCGCAGATTCAGTTGACTCCCAACCGCTCCCGAGAGTGGATTGGTATGCCAAAGAGAACACGTCTATAGAAGAAAGAGCGAGTAGAGTGGTTAGAAATAGCCAACTCTATCTCGACAGCAAGAAATCAAGGAAGGTGATACCTCACAGAACAGAGCCGCCCCAGGTTTAGTCTCCACCACCTTCCACTTCAAAAAGGAAATCTAGGCAGAAGCAATGGTGCAATCCTCTTCGAGGGATGAGGATGTCAAAGCCTACAAAGCCTAGAACACAGAGGACACCTGTGGAGAAAGCCACACATAGTCCTGAAATAATTACGGGTATTGCTGCCCCAGAACAAAGAGTAGAGACTGCTACCCCTGATTCAACAAAAGTTATCACAGAAGAGTCAGCAGCAGTAGTTGTCAAAGAACCAGTGGCAGAGCCAATGGCAGAAACAACAGTAGAAGCAGCAGCAGAAACGGTGCCTGTTATGGAAGCAGAGCCACCAATATCACCAGTACCATAGCGTTCACAAGTCCTCATCGACTTGGATTCGCCACCGAGAGACATTGGTCCAACACAGTCTCACACATCTAGCATTCAAGGACCTCACATCCCTTCTAGTGAAGTTCGCCGAGATTCTATTTGGCTTGAAGGCTTCCTAGGAAGAAAGAGGGAAAAACCCTCCTATGAACTTGACTTTACCGAATTCGATCACGTCCCACAAGACACGTCGGCGAAGAGGTTAAAGTAACAAGTTCACATAGAAAGGAATGCAGAGTGTGAGATCATCATAGAGACTGCTGCCCCACCAGTAGAGAAAAGCATACACGAGGTTCAAGTAGAAAACTACACTTTGTCTCAACTTAACCTCGGGAAGACTACACGACAGGTGGAGGCAGACCTTCTTGGAATAGCCTCGGTGAGCGCACAAGAAAGAATGGCTAAGGATGGTAAAGAAAAGGCAGCCTTAAAGGCTGAAAATCAGAAACTGAGGTCTTACATAACCAGCTTGATACATGGCACCCCAAACGTCTCAGCCCTACCAGCAGGATTGCTAGATCTCCCCGCCGAACAAAATCATCGACAATTGATAACATTCGGCAAACACTTGAGAGATCAAGTGGAAGAGTTTGTTCTCAAGGGTAGATGTATACTGACAAATCTATATCAGTTATGGGATAGAGCACATGGACTTCGTGCAGAGATCTAGCAATCAGAACAAAGGATTGCAGAAAGGAGGCTAGAAGACGAAAGCACAATTGCAGATCTGCAATTGGCATATCAATCAGTATACTCTGAGGAAAACAAGCAACATCTCTTTGCTTGGAAGGAACAATTGGCGTACAAGGTGAAAGCCTATGATGCTCATTCAGTAGAGTTGATTGATTATAGACGAGTGGTTGCCACTATTATCAACTTCGCAAGAATGTTGGTGATATCTTTCCCTTGCATGGAATATCAGCGCGGGGGAGGAGAATACATCGAGATGGTCACTGTACAAAACCAGTTCAGGGATGTCATCCGCAGTGCCTTTCTTGATGATCCAGATGGTTGCAAGTTGGCTAAGGTAGCAGCTTTATCAACCAAGTTTGAAGAGGCAGCATCTCAGTGTATTGACTTAGGAAATCAACTCACAACGGGTGAGGTCATGCTGCGACGCCACGTCATCATTCTACAAAGCATTAACTCCCCAGGAGCTGATGAAGTCAATCAATGGATAAAGAAACTGCTGATTAGTGGTGAGCTATAAATGCACCAAAGAAGGACGTCCTACACCCTCCAAGTGGCATTTATGAGACTTGAGTTTGACTTGATGCTTCTTTCCAAGTCAACTCAAGATAATATTAAATGTAATTGGAGTTAACTTGATGCTTCTTTCCAAGTTTAACTCCATATTCCTTAAATCATGCATTGTCAGATCCCACTGATTAAGGATGTCTAATTGGCTTCCATGATTTGTGGATCTTAGATCTCCACTAAATGTGGATGTCTATTTTGGAGGGATACTTTCATTAAAGTTCACCTTTTAGTTTACTTTCAGTCAACTGAAGTAGTTTCCAGTTGACTCTTTGTTTACTTTCAGTTAACTGAAGTAGTTTTCCAGTTAACTGCTTGTTCCCCCTTTTTAGGAATAAATCTTGCTAATTGGATTGGCAAGAACTCATTGTTAACTCAAGGAGATTTTGGGGTTGCCCACTCCTTTGAGTTCTATAAATAAGAGCCTTAGGCTCATTGTTTGTTTAACTTTTACTTGCTATGCAAAATTGCTGCGCCATTGTTGCCAACAGCTTTGAAAGCGGATATTTGTTCACTCTTGGATGAGAGTTCGTTGGTCGATCGTAATTGTGCATGATTTCGTGCCTTTGCTTTCCCAACCTTTGTAATTCATTGATAAAGCCTTGAAGGAGAATATCAGAAGGCGCTTGCATTTTGGTCAATCTTTTTGAGTTATGTCCACGTCTTGTATCTAATAGCTCGTTGTTTCATTTCCCTCCTCGGATAGGAGTCCCTCCTCCTTGGATATTTGTTATTAACAAGTTATCGTTTGTTGTTGTTTAATGTATTGACTTCCAAGCTACACTTCGGATAGGAGTCCCTCCTCCTTAGCAAGCTCGCTGGCCAAGGCATCGTAAAATTGTTGTTTCTCGTAAACTATTTCCTAGTCCATACCTCGGATAGGAGTCCCTCCTCCTTGGCAGGTCTCAGATCTAGTTTACCGTAAAGAGTGTTTGCTTGTACCAACCTTATCCCAGTGTATACCCGAAAGTTCAGAGCCTCGGTCATATTCTCAGGAGACGGCGAATTCAGGTGATCCAACCAACCCATTCCCGCTCCTTTACCCTCATGCTCTATTTATCTTGAAGGTATTGGATAGATAGAAGCTAGAATAGTCGTAGTCAAGATCTGCAGAAACTAGAGAAAAAGCTTAGCTACGGCACATTGTGTTTGTGCACCCTTGTGTCCTACTGCTGAAGCATAAAAAGATAGGAACTTTAGTTTACATTTCCCTTCCTTACGCATTGCTCCCAGCAGAGAGGGACTTCTCCTCTTAAAATAACGAAGAAGTGTTGCAAAACATTTGAAATAGCTGAACGTTTACAATCAGCACTCCAGAGGTGCTAATTTAAACGCCAACAAGTTGCTGAGGTTGAAGAGTGTTGAAGAAGTTCGAAATTTGTTGCTGAAGTTTGAAGTTGCAATGCAAGTGAGAAATTCGATTTGAGAGGAAGAAGGTTGCTGAGGGACGAATTTTAAAGAGTCTAGTTGCTGAAGCTAAGAAAGTACGACTTAAAGTGAGGAGGTTGTGAAATGCAAACTTGCTAAGTCTCTTGAAGTTGCTGAAATTTGAAGTTTGAAGTCTTAGATTGCTGAAGCAAAGTTGGGCGATTTTTTCAAGTATTGATGTCATTGCAGCCAACCTAGAAAATTTGCTGAGAGTGTGAAGTTGCTGAAGCTTACTTCCTAGGTATTGACAGTTCGAAATTTGTTGGAGAACTGAGGTTTGCAAAAGAGATACGAATGTTGCAGCTTCTCAAGTTTTTAAAAGTCGACTGGCAGTCCTGCATGATGTTTTATTTTATTTTCTAAGTTAATTTGCTGATGGATGTTTATTATTTTGTAGGATGGCTGAAGTAAGAGCAACTGGCAGAGATAGCAATGGCGCATCCAGGCAAGCTGTGATAAAGAAGCTGAGCAAGTCTTTCCTGCCAGAGTCTAAGTTTACTTCGAAGTTGGGCAAGCTTGCTGACACGAATTTGGGCTCTTTCAACTTGGAGACCTTCAAGAATCGGATGCTGGGTATTGGCAGTCACCAACCTTCAATCACTTCGCACAACATTGTTCGAAGCGGATTGTATGCAGCTACTGGATTTCCACCAGCTATTCAGTGCTCAGAGCTAATGATGGAGTGTGCCAATTATTATGAGACTAACCACAAATCAATTATGTCACCAGATGGCCAAGTGTTAGCCAACCTTACTCCTGCAGCTATTGGCGATGCTTTTGGAATTCTAGCACACAGGAATATGATTTACAAATCAAGGGAGCGAGCTGAACGAATGTATGCTTCTACATTCGAGAGATGTACAAAAGTAATCAATACTCGCTGGATGAATATCCCCAAGCCCTCTCGTACGAAGTTGCCAAGACAGATTATATCAGAAGATTTGAAGCAGGAGTACTGTGATCTTGTCATGATGCTAAGTAGAGTTGGAGGTTGCCTCAAGCGTTTATTTTCGAGCCATGGATGTTCTATTACATCAACCTCATGCTGGAAGGAAAGGAGTACGTCAACTGGGCTGCGATGATTAGTGACAATTTGCACGAACAATTTCAGAGTTTGAGAAGAACGAAGACATTCTACATGGGCTCCTACCTTATTTACATGTTGGCTCGTATGACGAGGTATAGAGGAATCTCATACAAGGAACCAGTTGGTTGTGGTTCTCATCAGTTTAAAATCCACGAGGCTTGTCCGCAGTTGCACCTAACGAGCACTACTTATTACAAGCGTGTCAACGATGCCTTTACCATGCATATCACGAGATCACTTCAGGAATGTATTCATCATAGGATCTCGAAGGAGGCCCAAGAATTGATTGAAAGGTATGGGTGCTGGTTTATACAATTTCCGAAGTTTTCTTACATCAGGTTGCAAGGTTTTTCTTCATATCCATATAGGCTGCCTAAGTACCCAACCAATAGAATTTTAATGTTAGAGATATCTAGGCAATTGGTTGCCTACGATAAGATTCAGAAAAGAAAGAAGGGTGGAATTGAGTTCCCGATTGTCATGGGTAATTCAGACGAAGTGTGTCCTTCACTTCAGGCAGCTAGAAAAGCTGAGAGTGAGCTTCAGTTCTTTCATTTCTCTTATCACACCAACAGACATCATTATGATCCACATAGCAATATCAGATGGATACTGTCCGAGGAATTCAAACATAAGGCAAATATTGAGGATTATTGGGTTGGTGCATCAGACAAAGCTGAAGTTAGAAAAAGAATGTTCTCGAGGTTGCCATTAAGTATGATCAGGGAGTGTGAAGTCATTCCAGTACCATACCAGGTGAGTGAGGACATGAATGTTCTCCATCCAGATTATGAGGCAGTGAGAGATACTCCACTTCCACTTCCAGATTGGTCAGAACCAGAGATTGCAGACTTGGACACACTTTCCATTGCAATCTTGACATTTACCAGAGCATGGGTTGACAGACATGTGAGTATTGAAGAGTAGGTCAATTTCCTTGACTTACAACTTGATGGGAGATCACAGGACACCCACTACCAGCAGGAAGAAACAAATTACTCGAGGTCCAGAATCTCGAAAGAAAGAGCCAGTTCGGTAGGAGCCTGTTCAGCCAGAGCCCCCAAGAGTTGTAGTAGAATCACCCACGCCATTGGAGACACATTCTCCAAGTATACAGGAGGTCTCTCTTTTCGCTGATCAGAGAAATGCACTAAATCAGCTTCAGGAAATACATGAAGAAAATCAGCCACCACGGAGAGAGTCGGTTGGCCAGAGTGTTAATGCGACTACCAGAGATGATCAGCAGGGTGATGAGGAGACTGCTACTGACACTCAGTTTCAGCGTGACTTAGAGGCGGCTTTGGAGGATGATGATATAGTTTCAGGAGATACTCAGCCACTAGAGGACGATGAGCCTCGCTAGAATGATATAGAAGTTGAACAAGTTTGTGAAGTAGAAGCACAAGAACAACAACCCTTTGTTATTCATCATGTTGTACCTGATTGGCTCAAAGATAGAATGAGAAGGAGCCCCAGTGAAGAGATTGATCCAGCAGTAGAGATGGAAGAGTTTTTGAACAGGATCAGCGCACCTCCACAAAAGAAGAGAGCACGAAAGTTTTCGAAGATATGAACTGATGAGGGTGGTTCTCGCTCCCTTCATATTGCAGTGCCCCGAGTTGATTGTGATCAAGATGAAGCAGTGCCAGAGAACTATGTGGTCACAACTATAGAATTAGGACGTCCCACAGGTGCATAGGTTGTTGAGGAGTGTGATAACTCCTATCAGGCATAAGGATAGATTGTTCCGGAAGGAAGGAAAGTATAAGAAATTGAAGAAAGAACATAAGACATTGATAGGATACGTGCAACACTTGTCTCGTCCTCGTGGGCAGGAGATACCAACAATAGAGCTTCCAGCTGAGTTATCCAGAGAGTCAGTCAGTGGCTTGTTGGAGTTGAGAAAGATGGCACATGAGGCAGATAAATGGGTTACAGGAGTTCGTGTTGGGACAAAAAAGTTCATGGAAGACCTTGCTCGTGCTTACCAGCAAGCTTCTAGCATCATGGCACGTATGGAGGAAGTTGATCAAGCCTGGGGTGATGCTTCTGTTTAT
The DNA here is from genome assembly GCA_007258455.2 of Sequoia sempervirens. Lineage (NCBI taxonomy): Eukaryota > Viridiplantae > Streptophyta > Pinopsida > Cupressales > Cupressaceae > Sequoia > Sequoia sempervirens. The sequence continues at coordinate 25,975 of VDFB02382343.1, read as the reverse complement.
CAGAGCAAAGTTATTCAGCGTCTAGAGGCATTAAGGCATGTTCCTTTGCGGATGTTGATTGATGGAGGAATCATTCAGGAGAATGATAGGTATGACTTTTCTAGATGGTACTCTTCAGTAATCACATGGTGTGGTTTCTTTTACGCAGCACAGGCGGATTCGGCTAGAGTCAGGAAGGCTATGATGAATATTGTTGATGGAGTCTTGAACACCTTGGAGGCAATCTTTGCTAGACGGCTGAATCCCGATGAGGTGACTACTTATAATTTGAGGGGTAGGCTGGCACCTTTCTTCTCGGAGGTGAAGACCTTTGTGCAGGACGATTTTGAGAACACTTCTACTTTCTCCAGCTTGATTCAGAGTATGCAGGATGCCTTAGTTGCTTGGAGAAAGTCTTGCACACGGCACGAGCAGTCAGTCACAGTGTTAGAATTCCAGCTTGATTGCATTCCACCGATTTCAGCTCAGGAGATACAAGTCATGCTTACCAGGTTCATTGAGTTTGCAGCCAGGGAAAAAGAGAACGGGAATGCACTTCTGGATGATGATCTTCTAGAAGACTGATTGTGGGCATTAATTTCCTTTACTATTTTGGGAGTGAGTGAGAATCTTTGATTCATTTATTGTACCACTCCCTATTCTGGCAGTTTTTAGGGTTAGGGCGGAGGTGGCTCAATTTGAGCCTTTGATTTGATTGTAATCTGAGCCGTCCATTGGAATGGGCTATCTATATAAGGGGGAGTCCCCCTCATTTGTAATACATTAGAAACTAGAGATTAGAGGAGACATCAGAGAGTAGAATAGAGATTGATAGCATAATTGTAGCTTAGCATAGCATAGTTTGGAGGAGAAGGAAAGTTTTCCTTTGAAAACTTTGTAAGAGATTGTTGTATAAAACTTTCATAATAGAAGATCTTTTCATTGATGGTGAAATTCATCTTTGTTATGGATAGCTAGCAAGGTTTCTTCATCCCTTTGATTCCAAGTAGCGTAAAGTAGTTTAGGAATAGCATTTCTATTTCATGCAAGTAGACAATAGTTGTGGATTTGTGGCGTCAATCGAGGCAACTTCATTTTAGTCCATACCACTAGTAGCTTGCTGACGGCAAGTTTGCCTTGCGTGGTCAACTGGAGAATTTTATAAGCCCAACTTCAATTGCAATTCATATCTTGGTATGCGTCGTCCTGATGGTATCTTGATGTCGGATTGTAGCTTGAAAATTTCTTGCTATCCCCTTGAAGATTGCACCAACTTTGTGTAAGTTGTCCAACATGAGGTGGAGCAGAGTTTGGTTGAAGCTATTGAGATTAATCCCACGTCCTGCCTTAAAATAGAACCTAGAACCTTCTTACCCTTACACTCATTTCAATTCCGTTCATCTTTGGTTAGTTTTAGGAAAGCGTACTTATTGCTAAATCATCCGCATTATACAAATCCCTTCCAATCATCCATCTACTGTTAACTGCAAGTATTCTGAACAATTGTGTAAGTCCCCTCGTAAAAACAGCAATTCACAACCAACCAACTTGTTGATGTGTTTTTTGTGACTGCACCAACGCAAAATAAAGTCGCCAACGGCTACCCTATTCTCTCTTGATCAAAGTATTCCGCATGCTAAGATTGCAAGAAAGTTCATGCGTTCAACTCCAAGGTTCTTTCAGTGCGAATAGGCTCAGTTGGCTCAATGTGATTTGCTGGTATTTCAAGGGGACTTACGGAATTGTTCGGCAACGGAGAAAGGAATTCAAATGCTCGAAAGATTTGTCTATGAAGTGTGGGTTTCCTATTCTAACCAGAAAGTACTGAATTGAAATGGTGCAAGGTTAAGAGAGTCTAAATCTATTCTAAATGTGGGAAATGGAGCTCAACTTCAGCAAACTTTCAACCGGACTTCGCTTTGCCTCGCAACGGACAACTTCCATGGAGTCGGTGCAATCTTCAAGGGAGATGACTAAAGATGTTCAAACCACCACTTGACATGAAGATACCATCACAACGACGCATACCCTCATTCAAACTGTGATTGAAGTTAGGCCCACAACGTTTCCAGTTGACCACACAAGGAGAACACACCATTAGTGAGCCCGCTAGTGGTATGGATAAGTGAAGCTTGCTTTGATCAAACACCACATTCCACAGCTAACATCTACTTGCATGGAATGAAAATTATACTACTTTAAACTAATTTACACTACCATTCGAATTGGAAGGACGAAGAAACCTTGCTAGCTACTCACAACAAAGACGAAATTCACCATCAATGAAAAACTCTTTTATTGAGAGAGTGTTCACAACAATTTCTTACAAAGTTTTCAAAGGGAAAACTTTCCCTCTTCTTCAAACTACACTATCAATCTATACTAAGTTACTCTAAGCTATCACCTCTACTCTCTACTGTCTAACCTCTACTTCTATGTCTAATGAGATACAAATGAGGGGGACTCCCCCTTTTATAGTTGGCCAAGTCCAACGGACGGCTCAGATTACAATTGACTGGATGGTCCAGATCGTGCCACCTCAGCCCTAAACAAGATTTGCCCTAAAAACAGCCATAATGGAGAGTAGGGCAATAAATGAGCAATTAATGGCCACCATCTTCTAGAAGATTCCAGCCTTGAAATGCGTTCACACTGCTCTGTTGTTCGCGTTCAGCCAATTCTGTTGATCGCTTGGAGGAGGGTAAAAGAGTCTCTAAGATTGCCTCCTCATATAAAATTCGATAGAATTTGGAGTTCGACTGCTCTTGGTCTTCTTCTTGACATTGTTCTTCAACCTTGCTCGAACTTCCACTCTTTTCTCCATCTTGAGTTTTGAAAACACTCCTTCCTTGTCACTAAGTCTCAACCCTTAGCCATTTCTCGCAACTTTCTTCCTTCGAGGTTGAAATGTAGTCTTGGAGTATTTGCTTCATCTTCCTAAGTCATCACCGCCCGGCCTCGACGTTCCTCCTGCAAAACAAGCAAGGAGAAGAGCATTAGAACACTCCATAATATAAATTCACCTTACTTACCTAATTTTCACGCTTTGATCTTCAAGGGCTCATCGTTTTTCCTTAGCCAACTTCGCGTTCAAATTCTTCATGCCTTAGCCAAATTTTCAACCCATCTTGGGCGTATTAAGAGATGTACTTTAAGATCATCTTTTGAAGATGTTAACTTCAACTGCATCTTCTTCAAGGAATTCACTTCACCTGCTGGAGCTCTAACAACTTTGATTTTATTCATCTCTGGCTCAAGAAGACTATCTTCACGAAGGATTTGAGCAAATTCACCTAGGCAGTTTCTTTCAAATTCATCGTTTGGAGGATTTCACACATTTCTTCACATTTGCCTTAGAAAATTTTAAAATTTCCCTTGGGAAAATCATCAACCCGGTGCCCATCAAAAATATCCATCCTGAAGGCTTGGCGAAGCATGAAAGACTTTAAAATCCATTCCCTGTTGAAGATCTTCAATAACCAGAAGAGAATTTTCTTCAAAACGCGTCGAATCCATGGGTACCCAACGAACGGGTTCATTTAATTTTTAAATTTTGAACCTTTAGAAAATATTCTTTCATCAAATTTATTCTTGTTCTTCGACCCTGAAGTATTTCTTTGCTCTGACTTGGAAATTTTTTTATTGTTCCTGCACTGCCAACATCTTCTGACTTCATCTCTGGCAATTTATCAACAATTGATCCATGCTTCAGGAAACTTCATCACCTTCACCAAACTTAGGCGTATTTTCTAAGGAAGAAAATACTTTGCCTTTGAAAAATTTTAAATCATCTTGAAAATTTTGCCTTAGAAAAAATTTCGCCTTGGAAATTTTTATTCAATCTTGCTCATCTTTGCCTGTGAGAAAAACATCAACTTTGCTTAGAAAATCTTCATGAGGGCGCCTAGCATATTTTATCCTTTTACTCACCACCTTGCATTTTATTTCACACTTGGAAAATATTTTCACTTGAAGCTCCAACGCCTTAGGAAAAATTATCAACACTTAACATTCTCAACGCCTTACCACTTATCACTTCACCACTTAGCAATATCAATTTTCAAATCTAGGCGCACTTCTCACTTGAAGGGGAAAATTTAACTTTATCACGCCTAGTATACTTCACTTCATACTTCCATCATCCTAGGCACATATCCCACTTGAAGGTGACCTTTCAGCTTCCTTTCTTTTGTCCTCACATGGCTCCATTTGGGCGCATTTCACTATGTGTGGTGGATGAAACTCACTTAGAAATTTTTTATCAATTCCTCCCTAACTTGGGCGCATTTCATACTTGAAGGAGGATAAACTTTAAACGCCACCTTTGACTTAGTCATTACATGGTTTTCAACGCCTTTGTCTTCTTCTAATTTTGCATGGATACCTTTGCATGGAGATGTTTTGTCTTTACATGCCTTCATATAGGCGCATTCAAAGGAGAGAGGAGAAAGTCAACCTTTTGTCTTCTCCTTAACATGCTTGGGCACATTTGGCCATATGTGAAGGACGAGTTTTGTTAACCTTTTGACTTTCTTGGGCGCATTTGAACATGCATGAAGGATGGGCGCATTTAGGGGGTGGTGGAGGATATTTCCATGCCTTAGAATTTTTTGCTATCAACTCTCTCAACTTGGGCGCATTTTGATGGGTGAGGTGGATGAAAAACGTTGACCACTTTGACTTACTTCTCTTTTGGGCGCATTTCCACCTAGGAAGAGGACGACTTCCTTGCCTTAGAATATTTTTCAACATGCATCAGCTTCCCTTGGGCACATTTAAGCTAGGCAGGAGGATGAGCGCATTTTAGCCTAGCAGCAGGATGAAAAGCATTGACTTTCTTTGACTTTCTCTAGCTTGGGCGTATTTTGGCCTAGGAGGAGGACAAATTCCTTGCCTTAGAATTTTTTTATGCTTCTTCATCAACTTGGGCGCATTTTGCCATGGCTGCAGGATGAAGTTCCAGACCTAGAATTTCTTTTCTCGTCTTCGCCAGTTTATCCATGCCCTGCTATTTATAGTAAGCCCTCTGATTTTGGCATCTCTGAAGCTCAGAACGATTTGAAATTTCAAACACTGCATCCTCACGACCCTGTTACCCTGTTGACACTGCTATTTTTAGTCGACCTGCTATTTTTAGCCCATTTCTGTAGGTGGTTTACTATAAATAGTAACTGCTTGCTTCTGATAGCTCCACAACTCCGATTAATTTGAAATTTGAATGATGCGCTCCTCACCACGTGACCTGCCTGCTGGCATCGGCGCATGCACCTGATTTGCTATTTTTAGCCTGTTTCCAAAATGACTTACTATAAATAGTAAGTGCTCTGTTTGACTTGAAATTTTACCAGTAGATAGCCTGAAGGATGCTGATCGCGGTGGTTTACACCGGTTTTCGAAAATTTTGACTTTTTGCCCGTCTTTTCAGGCCTCGAAGTTGGAAACCCTAATTCGCTTTGCATGCGTATCTAATAACCTCTGTTTGCCCTCGTTTCTGTTGCGTTGCGATCAGCTCGTGATTCTGAAGTGCTGGGAAGCGACTGCCGGGACACACCTGCTAAAAATAGTAAGTTCCTTACTGAGTGGTTATCTCCTTTTGCATGTCACATCACTGCGTAGCTCTCGAAAAACCCATAAAGAATCATCCGACATGCAAAAGAAACCCTGACATGCAAACCCTAAAAATAGCCTCCGAAGGCTGAATTCTGAAAGTGGTCGTCTCATTTTGCATGTTATATCATCGCGAAGGTCTCGAAAAACCTAGAAGGAATATGTCAACATGCAAAGAAAAACTCTGCATTTGAGCCCTGAAATTTGTCCCGGAAGCTGGACTGCTAAAAATAGAAAGTTGCCTGTTTCAGCTCAAATTTAACCTGTGAGTAGCTTGATGTGCTCTGAATGCGGTGTGACTGTCGGAATCTCAAAAATGCTGAAGGATTGCCTGTAATTGCACACTTACCAAAAATAGTAAGTACTCGGAATTTGATGAAAATTTGCTGAGAGCCTACTGGGAGCATACTGACAACAATGTTAGTCTCAGTTTTCAATTTATTCACTTCATTTGACCTCAAATTGGTTGGAAGATTCAAAACCCTAATTTTCAGACTTGGCCAAAATTTCACGTTAAGGTTCAACGGCGGGCCCATCCCGAAAAGACAGACAGTAGAAAAGAGAGACAACGACAAAACAAACTAAAAGCAAAGCCAAAATTAGGGGGTCCCCATTTGCCATGGGGCGATGTGTGAAAAAGGTCACAACACAACTGAGGGTATTCTAAGCATTTCGGAACCTTGGAGTTGAACATGCGAACTTTCTTGCAATCTTAGCGCACGGAATACTTTGATCAAGAGAGAATGGAGTAGCCTTCGGACAACTTTGTTCTGCTGATTGGTGCGGTCACGAAAATCACATCAACATGAAGAAACAAGGGTTTCTGCAAATTCGTGCAATTTCAGACTTTGGAGAACGATACTTCTTCAGAGTCAAGCTTTTTGAAGTTGTGAAAGATTAGCTAAAGATTGCTCATAGAGTTGGCTTCATCCAGAAGTTGAATTTGTGCATATTGGAAATATTTGCTTTGGCGTTTGAATTGATTTCATCAAAGAAGAGTACATTCTGATTGGGCTGTTTAAATCATTCATCTGGCACACCTTTCAAGAGCCGTACCATTATTTAATGCTGCTGACGGGCCGTACTTTCTACAGCAGCAAGGACGTCTTTTTTCATCTGAAGCCAAATGCCTCTTCTTTCAGCTTCCAACCTTCCTCTTGGGTGGCGTCTAGATCATTGGAGGCTATTACAACGATTTCTAAGTGGGTGAAATCTATTCTCAAGGCAGGCCATACAGTTTATGGTCTTCTTCAGGCAGCTGCAAGCAAAAATCAGGTTTTTAATAATGCACTGGTTGCCTTTTTGTATGCATGAATTGTTTTTGGCATTGTAATCACTCATTGAGAATAAGAAGGATATTTGCAACCATTATAGAACTCTTATAGGCGTAGTTTGCTTCAGCATCTTTTATTTCGTTGCAATTTCATTGGTCTGGCATCTCTTATTTAAAAAAACTACAAATTCATCAAAACACAAAACAATCTGCATTCTTCAGTATTAGTTGGGGTTGAGAGACACCAAGTCTCTTACATAGAAATCTTCGATCCATCATACACAATTCATAGATATATGTGTCCAAAGGGTGGGTACATTGGTTAGCAACAAGCACTATTGCGAAACAACCTGATCCTAGTAAACAATTGAACTTTACTCATTTTTAAGACTTAAGATGCCTTTCTATATCGTTATGATATATATTTCTTTATTTTGTCCTTATTGACTATGTACAATATGATGCCCCTTTCAAGAGTGATGCTTGTCTTCGACTACTATCAACCTCAAAAGTGAGAGATGACATAGTGTGTATCTCAGTCTTAAGCAAGATTGTACCTAAAGGTGGAGTTGGAGTGGATGATGGTGTCCACATTAGTTGGACTTTGGGACTCTAGCTAGAGAAGGTGATGTTGAAACATTTCTTTACCAACTCCCTCTTGCCTGGTATAATTCCTTTGCTGCTTTCTTTGCATTTGCATGGGGTTGGAAGAATTTGCATAAAACACTGATTTCATACAATTAGATTCTGACTCCTTGGTCATCAATTTCTTCTCCATCTTTGCTTCCATATTGAAATTTCAACCATCCATAGAAAAAAATGGTTGGCTTTGTTGGAAGCAACTTCACTTAGCTTCCTTACCTGCTGTACCCAATGTCATGCATTTCTCAACTGAATTTCCTTCACCATCGAGTGCTCCTTGGACTTTTTAAAGTTGTCTCGTCAAACAATTGACCTCCATGGTCAATTTATGGGCACTCTATCCCACCTACTTTTCCATCATCATTGCAATTTCAGTCTGTTGGATAATTGTTTTACCCTCCTCAAGCTCATTCTCCTTATCTACCATCCTAGCCATGACATAATGCCATTTTGCATGTAGATCAGTATAGGCTAGTTGGTTCATGGCTCCATAGATCACTTCATCATTCACATGTTTGATTGTCCAACTTTGTTTTAAAATGTAGATTAATGGACACTATGGCAACATGAAGTATTTCTAATTTGATTTCAATTGCTCCTCCCTTGTGTCCTACATCCATGAAAAATATTCAGACTATACTCATATGTGTCTTGTTCCCACTTTGCCATTGTGCCATATTTGCGTACCTCATCTCAACCCCTAACTTAGCATGCAGTGGTAACAATTAAAGGTGTAGGTGCTGTAGACTACCTCTACTTCCCTTGTGCCCCCCTCTCCAACCCCCCTCCCAAAAAATAGAAGAAAATAAAAGTTGAGGTAGAAAGTAAAATGTGCTGCTGCATAGTAGGGTTATTGGTATAGTCATTTTGGGGTGCAACCCTAGCAATTCCTTCATGTGCTTGGACACTATGCTTAGTGCCTGAACAACTTTATTTTACTGCTAATCTTGGCACCATCCTCAACATCAACATCATTAAATTCATGCTTTGGTATAAACTCTCCATTTGGATTCAAAATGGTACACTTATGTTTAGATTTCTCAGGTTTAATGTCTTTATAGAGGGTCTGCCAGCTGTGCTCAATATCCATGCCAAGGGACTCAAAATATTTTATCATTCTCAAGCACTGAGCACCTGTATAGTGGTAAGTTTGGCATTGTTGGGAGTCAAATCAATCAGATGTTCACCTTACAATGCAAAGGTACACCTGTTGGTGTGTTGCAGGCTTGTGGACATCTCTATATCTTGTTTCATTTGATCCATTTACTTTTGTTGTGTTGTCATACTAGCTATGGTAGCACATGCGGTTTCTGCAATCTTTTGATCCTCCTCTGATTGACCATGAGTATGATGAATGTTGACATTGCTCTGCACTACTAATTCAGGATGATAACTTGGCATGAACCACTTTTCGTATCATGTAGAACTTGTCACCCAATGGGATGATGGCATTCCTGAGTGTTGCCCTCATAGACACTGTGGGTCTTCCACATGTAGGACTGCCCAAGTAGCACATCACAGATGTACAAGGGTACCACATCATAGATTACCTTATCTTTGGAAGACTTGATGGAATAGATCAAGTCGCATAGTCAACTGACACATATATCTTTATCTTGATTTAACCACCTAATGGAGTGTGGTTGTGGGAGAGGTGTCATTGGAAGATTTTAATTTCTTGATTGTTCTGGAGTAGAGATCAGGCTTTTGATACTTCCACTCCACAATGAAATGTAGTCTTCCCGTTCACCCACTTCTGCAAGTGGAAGAGGTACTTGTGGTAGCACTCATGTTGTGGGGATCAGAAAGTATGTATCTACATCTATGATATACTTTCTTTCTCTTTGCACAAATGGAGCTCTGATCATGGAGGTCTGTGATATGTCTGGCACTTGTGATTATGTTAGAAATGTCTTTGTAGCAGTTCTTGTGCCACTTGTTGGTGTCTTTCTATCATTTCTTGCTTGTGCCATTCATCTTCAGTGTCTTCTTCCAGTCTTGATTCTGCTGTAGAGCATCTTTTCTTTGTTGCATGTTTGAAGGGTTGGTGTTGCCTTTGTCCTTTGACTTTGGCTTGGTATGACCGAGGAATATTTGGTACTGTTGCATTTGAATTTTCTTAAATCTTCTTTGCACCACAGAATGCTAACCCCAAGGTTTTATTAGCCTTCTCTATTTGGGTGTGGGTACTGTGTTATTTAAGGACTGGGTGCTTCTCAAAGCCTCTAATGCCAAGTTTGGTAGACAAGACATGGAATGTTTTGATGTCATCTTTCAACAATGGTTCCTTTGTCACAGCATTTGCCATTATATATACTTTTCTCTTGCATTTTCTGGAAAACATTCTCACTTGGCCTCCACAAAGTCCCAGGTGGTGTTATCCTTCTTAAAGATGGTAACTTCCTTTACTTCGTCCAAAAACTAAGCTTCCCACTATTGTCGAATTCAGGGCTCAACTTTTAAAAGGGCTAATGTGATTTCCACTGAATTTGAGAAAGACTTCACAAAGAACTATTCCAATTTAAAAATCCAATCGGTGATCATATCTGCATATCTGTTTTTCCTTCAAATATAGGAACATTAAAATTTTGATGAACTTTGAAGAATTCAGATTGCTATGGCTTGTCAGTTGGAATCAATGATGTGCTCAGAGCTTTTTTGAGGATTTACTCTAACTAGCAAACAGTCTTAACCCTTATTTCTTATAACTGCCTCAATTAACACCTTAAAGGGACCTAATGTCAGTCACTTATTTATTCAATAGCCATTTGTGTGTGCTAGAGTCCACCATAGAGGTAGTCAAACAGATCTCTCATCTTCAACCTAAGTTTTTGATCAGTAAAAAAGATCAGTTGACTTCCTTAGAGAAGTAGAATGCAACTCAGAAGACACATGAAGTAGGGTTCAAGCATCAAAAATCAGAAATTTGGTGAGAGATGGAGCATTTTAGGCTTCTATGTGATATCACTGTTTTTGTAATTGTCAGGCAATTTTATCAAAAAGTGGTGGTTTCATTGCTGTTGAAAAGGGGCAGTTTCATCAATGATTGAAAATACCCAAGAACCATAGTTGCCAGGAGACTAATATTGGTACTGGTACCGGTACCGGTACGGATTTTTTTTGAAAATAGGAGATGTGGGGTACTTGGAGACACCATTTTTTTAATATAAATAAAAAATAAAAAAAAATAAAAAAATAAATAATTTATAAAAAAATCTGAAAATATGATGACATTGAACTTTCAAAACAATAATTTAATCACTCTTAGACGCGTCAAATACATTATGCTTTAATTTTTAAAGTTTCAAATGTTTAAACTTTAAAGTTTTTTTAGATATTTTAGCGGGAGATTTTTTTGCAGCAGGAGTCGGTAGGGTACTTAGGAAACTTCGGCAAAAGTCTCCAGCCTCCTAGAGGCGTCTCCAGAGATGGTACCGGTCTCCAAGACGTGTCTCAGAGGGGGGGAGACACGTCTCTCAACAACTATGCCAAGAACACTTCTTGTTTCTCTTCTTGTTGGTTTCTAGAGGCCCAAACATGAGTTATAGTCTATTTAACATGTGTAAATGCCCATAGAGGCAAGAGAGAAGGATTGGAGTTGAATTGTTTGAATTATATACTTAAGAGTTCATAAGTTTAAGAAACACTGACAAAGGAAAAATAATAGAGCTAAGTGCATAGGAGAGTTATTGTAGTGATTCTAGGGACAAATAAATCGATTTCAGGCTAGTTGTATGCCCAAGAGGCCTAAGATTGTAATTCCAATTGAAGATGGTGGAGAAGTGAGTGTTGTTTGTTACTAGTTGGAGTTTTCTCTTGGGAGTTTAGGTTCTCCAAGGTAAACCCTCATGTCTTCATTTTGTGATGTTGATTTTCTCTCAATTTTCTTTCAAGTTAGGTTTATTTAATTGCCTAAAAGTTTAGTTTTGAATTCCTTCACTTAGAATCTATGTTATAGGGTTCTCCTAATTGTGCTCTCGTGCCTACTTTGGGAGCACCTAAGGAGTGCCCCGGGTGCCCCGTGGGTACGTGATCTGCATACCCACAGGGAACCCGGGGCGCTCCCAGGTGTTCTTAGACGCTCCTACAAGTGCTAATGCCTTGCAGGTGGCAAAAAAAATAGAAAAAACAAAAACGCAAAAAGTGCTTTTGAAGATAAAATTGTGAAAATGGCTTGCACCATGAAGGTTTGTGTGGTTGCCCCTAGACCCCCACAACTACATTTTTTTTCCCTTAATATTCTCTATACCAAAATCTTCAAAACTTGGAGTTTACTTATCTATTTTTGTTTCCTATCATTCAAGTCTCATTGACCTAAGAAGAACTTCCAATCATTGTGGTATGTTTTAACTACAAATCTTTTGCACTCAAGATACTATTTGAATTTTTCCAAAGCTTGCATGATTGCAAGCATTTCCTTGTTAGGGATAGAGAATCCCATTATTGAATCTTTCAACTTTATGCTCTCAAATTCTTTAGAGTGGCCTTTTTGAATTCATTTTGCTCCAACTCCCTCTCTTAAATTATCACATGGTAATGACCCCTCACTAAATATTCATGCAGATTACTTAGATTTGGAATAATGTAATGAAAATCAACCAAAACATTCATACAAAATATTTGGATTTGAAAGGCTGACATAAAATAAACAGATTTGCACATATAAATTGGTTGGAACAAAGTATTTCGTTCAAATAATTACATACATCTATTGCTACAAATATTTGTTGATGATCAAGATTGCAATTATTACAAAGATATTTGAAAATGACCTAGTTGTTTTAGGCCTCTAGGTTGAAGTGTTGCTGCAACCTTCGTATGAAGTTGTACCCCATACACCAAAGGAGTTTTTGTTCTTTGATCTCCAAATCCAAGGATATTAATTCATAGATCCAATAATTGAACACAAGTGCTAGAACTAGGGTTGGGGTTTGTTGATGTGATGATAAAAGATGATCCAATTAATGAAATTGCTTGCCTTATATAAGAGTTGAAGGCCTAGCATGGGCCCAAACATGTTGACTCAATTGAGAATTTTTTTCCATTTTAAATTCAAATTTGGGCTCATTGTCATTCAGCCCTTGGTTTGTTGGTGAAGTTGAATGGTTTAGAATGAGCCCACCAAGGATCAAGTCTTGTTGAATGCAAGGCCCTAACATCATAATGGATGAGGCCAAGATCGTTCCCTAGGCAACTTTGGTAGAATGGATACCCCTCAATCCTTGGCTCTCAGCCGAAGAGATTTCAGCCTATTTGGGTTTTTATAAAAAAGATTCCATCAAATTTCTTTTGTGCCCATTAATGATGTTCTTGGTTAGCCTTGAAGATCAGTGAATTCCCATTTTCGAATGATAGGGTTCTGTTGTGACCTTTTCACACATCACCCCATTTAAAATTGGGACCCCCTAATTTTTGCTTCGTTCGGGTCTTTTGGCTTGATTTTGGATGGTTTTTCCCGCTGTCTCTCTCTTTGCTGCTTGTCTTTTTGGGGATGTGCCCGTCTGAATTGAAATTTTGGCTAAGTCTGTAGAATTAGGGTTTGTATTTCTCACGTTGATTTGAGGTCAAATCAAGCTTGGCTATTGAAATCTAAGACTAACATTGTTGTCAGGAGGGCTACAAACAAGTTTCCACTGAATTTTCACCAAGTTCCAGCAACTTACTATTTTTAGTAAGTACTTGATTTGAGGCATTTTCTCAACACGGTTGAAATTCTGACCGATACACTGCATTCTGAGCACCTTGAGCTATCTGCCTGCAAATTTTGAGCTGGAATAGACAACTTGCTATTTTTAGCAGTTTGGGCTTCAAGAGCTAATTTTAGGGTTTGCACGCGAAGTTTTTCAATGCATGTCTGAAGAATATTTTTGGGTTTTCCGAGACCTACACGATGGTATAACATGCAAGATGAGATGATGACTTTCAACACTCAACCTTCAGAGGCTATTTTTAGGGTTTGCATGTTGGAATTTTCTACGCATGTTTGAACATTCTTTGTGGGTTTTTCGAAAGCTTCGCAGTGGTATAACATGCAAACCAGGGTCAAGAATTTTTTTCAGGAGTCGTCTTCAGAGACCATTTTTAGGGTTTGCATGCAGGACTTTTCATCGCATGTCAGGTTATTCTTTATGGGTTTTTCAAGAGCTACGCAGTGATGTGACATGCAAGTGGAGTTGGTCACTTTTCAGAGACTTACTATTTTTAGCAGGATCACTCCGGCGGTTGCCCAGCACCTCAATATCATGAACAGGGCAAAGTGCAACATAAACGAGGTCAAACGGAGGTCATTTGATCAACATGCAAGCCAAATTAGGGTTTCCAGCTTCGGGACCCAAAATGAGGGGTCAAATGCCAGAATTTTCAAAAATCGGTGTATCCCACTGCGATCAATATCTTTCAAGGTATCCACTGGTAAAATTTGAGGGCAATTGGAGCACTTACTATTTATAGTAAGGCACTTCCGAAACAGGCTATAAATAGTAAGTCAGCAGCAGGTGCCATTGTGAACAGGCAAGTCTACCGATGAGGGTCACGTCATCCAAATTTCAAGTTAAACGGAGTTGTGGAAGTCTCGAAATCAAGTAGTTGCTATAAATAGTAAACCACCTTCAGAAACGTGCTATAAATAGTAAGTCAGCTCGAGATGGCAGTGTGAACATATCACCTAGGCCAGGAGGGTCTTGTGGCGCAAATTCCAAATCCATCCAAGCTTCAGAAGTATGAAAATCAGAGGGCTTACTAAATATTGTAAATAGGGGCAAGCAAGCTGAGAAATGTCTAAGTCTGAAGAAATTCCTATTCACCCTGTCAAATGCGCCCATGACTGGCAGAAGGATGAAAATTTTCTAAGTCTGAAGTTATTCCTGCTTGACCCCCAAAATGCGTCCTCAGTTTGAGAAGGTGATAAAAAAAAATTCTAAGTGTCAAACTTCCTGCAGGACCCCCAAAATGCGCCCAACTTGCTCAGTGGTGTTGGAAAATTTTCTGAGTCATTGATAATTCCTCCTCCTACCCCAAAATCCGCCTTGTCTTGAAGCTGGTGATGAAAAAGTTTCTAAGTGTTGATAAACTTCCGCCTCTACCCCCTAAATGCGCCCATCTCCAGCATGAGCTCTAGAAAAATATTCTAAGTGTTTGTAAATTCCTTCACCACCCCCAAAATGCGCCCAAGTGCAAGGTGAAGATGGATGAAAAGGTTACCAAGGCGTTGAGTTATTCCTGCTAGACATGCTAAATGCGCCCAAGTGAACTAGGAAAAGGACAAAAAGGGTTGACTTTCTCCTTGACCCTTTGAACGCGCCCATGTTAGAAAGTGAAGTTAGGAAACATAAGCTAAGGTGTTAATTCCTCCTTGGGGTCCTATATGCGCCCAACTTGCTATACTATTGGAGGTGGATAAAAAAAAAATGTCTGCTAAGGCATGGTTAATTCCTCCACCCCCTGCAAAATGCGCCATGACTGGAGAATGAATGAAGAAAAATTTTCTAAGGCAAAATTCAAATTTTCCTTCTAGACCCCCCAAGTGTGCCCATGCTGGTGATGAGATTTCAAAATTTTTTCTAAGTATTAAAATTTCACCTCTAGAGAAAATACGCCTAGGCTTGAGAGGGTGATGAAATTTTTCTGAGGCAGGGATGAATTGGCAGTGGATATGTCAGAATACTCCAGCTTCAAGAAATTGATTTTCAAGGCCAAGCAGGAAAATACCCCCAGAGATGAAGAATGAGAATAAATTTGATGGCAAAGTATTTTTCTTAGGTTAAAATTCAAAAATTAAAAGTACCCCTTCGTTTGTATACACATGAATTTGATGTCTTCAGGGAAGAATTTCCTTCTGGGTACTGGATATCTTCAACAAGGATATGATTTTGAAATTCTTCACGTCCTGCCGGAGACTTTAAGATGGAGATTTTACTCAGACGCCTGCTTGATGAAATATTCTAGAGGAAATGAATTATTTTTAGGGCAGATGGGTTGGAAATTTGGCTAAGGGAAAAAGGGGATATCATGCTGATTGGAAAATTTTCTAAGACAGAAAGGAATCAAACAACACCCTCTAAACGCGCCGTCAAGATTGGATAAAGTTTCTAAGGCGCAACTTCAAGGTACATAGGAAGCAGAGTACAGGATGGGTTGGAAATTTGGCTAAGGCATGAAGAATTTGAGGATGAAGTTTGCTAGAGGAAAAGTGATAAACCCTCTCAGATCCGGAGATCACTCAGACCTTGGGAATCAAAGCATGAAAATCAAGTGAGTGAAGTGAATTTATATTATGAAGTGTTATGATGCTCTTCTCCTTGCTTGTTTTGCAGGGTGAACACCGAGGCCAAGGCATGATGACTTGGGGAGATGAAGCGAGTACTTGGAAGAAATGGCTAAGTGTTGGAATTTCTTCTCGAAGACCCAATATGCACTCAACTCAGGAAGGCGGGTGGCAAGGAAGAAATGATCGAGTCAACGACTGAAGAACCCTTCAGGATCCGGATGGAGAAAGGATGAGGGCCCAAGCATTAAAGAACATCCTCAAGCACTAAAATGCCCTCAAGGCTAGGGATGAGGAGTGAACAAAAGGCTTCAATGTTAAAGAATGACAACGGAATGGGCTAAAGAGCAAAGCAGAGAAATTCTCCTTAAGTGTAAGGCCCTTTGATGACCCAAAAGATGTTCTCCAGTGTGCTTCGTACAACTCAAGATGCAGTGGCAGGAAGGAGGAAAATCACCATCAAACAAGTTAAAAAGTTATAGCCTTGGAGTCAAATCGCGAAGGTGTCTGCCATACCAGTCCAAGAAATTGAGGCAGTGTTGGCCAGACTCATCCAGTTTGGAGTCAGAAAAGGAATAGTAGGAACGCGTCTTTGGACAAGAATCTTCTAGAAGGACATGGCCATTAATTGCTCATTTATTGTACCACTCCTCATTTTGGCAGTTTCTAGGGTTAGGGCTGATGTGGCTTAATCTGAGCCCTCCATTTGATTGTAATCTGAGCCGTCCACTGGACTTGGCCAGCTATATAAAGGGGCATCCCCCCTTATTTGTAAATCATTAGAGTAGAGATTAGATTAGACATAGAGAGCATTAGAGAGATAGCCTAGAGTTAGCATAGCTGATAGATTGATGGTATAGTTTGAAGAAGAAGGAAAGTTTTTCCTTTGAAAACTTTGTAAGAAAATGTTGTGAACACTCTCTCAATAAAAAGAGTTTTCATTGATGATGATCTCGTCTTTGTTGTGAGTAGCTAGCAAGGTTTCTTCGTCCTTCTACTTCAAGTAGGATTTTAAAGTAAAGTAAATAGATTTTGTTTCATGCAAGTAGTAGATAGTAACTGTGGAATGCAGTCTTCAATTTGAGCAAACTCCGTCTATCCATACCACTAGTGGGCTCGCTGATGGTGAGTTCGCCTTGTGTGGTCAACTGGAAATTTGTGGACTTAACTTCGATTACGATCTTCATGTTGGTATGCGTTGTCGTGGCCGTGTCTTCATTGTTGAATTGTAATCTAAATATCTTTAGTTACTCCCTTTGAAGATTGCACTAGTTCTGTGGAAGCTGTCTGAAGTGAGGCAAAGCGGAATTTGGTTGAGGCTTGTGAAAATTGATCTCCACGTCCCACTCATAGATTAGTCCATAGCATTTTCTATCCCTGCAACCATTTGAATTCAATACTTCCTGGTTAGTTTAAGAAATCTGAGCTTCACTGATAAATCCTTTGAATCCTGAAAACCCCTTCCTCTGGAGTGAACAATTACGTAAGTCCCCTTGAAATACCAACAAATCACATCAAGCCAATTGAGACTATCCATTGCATGAAGGAACCTTGGAGTTGAATGCATGATCTTTCTAGCAATCTTAGCATGTAGGAGATTTTGTTCAAGAGAGGATAGGCTAGCCGTTGGCAACTTTATTCTGTGTTGGTGCAGTCATGAAAATCACATCAACAGGTTCCATGAAAGTGTGTGCTAAGAGGGCAAGTGTCTAGGGAAATGCTTACCATTAGAACAAGTAGAAAATACTTTGTAGGCTTGACATTGAGGGTTCGGAAAATAAGATTCTAGCATGTCAAGATGCAATATGGTGTGGGTTCAAGGATTCACATGCCTATAAGAGCAATGTGGTTGTGGTTCAAGGATTCAAGGTTTGAAATACCTTGTTGAGACTTCCATAGAGGTAGACTATCATTGACAACCCTAAAGGTTTCAAGAGGAATGTTTGAGCGAAGAAGCGAGGTTTGGGGAATTGAGGTGCCATGCAAATGGGGAGACATAAGTTCGAAGGCCCGTAAAAGTGAAGGAAGTGGGTTATAGGGGCATGGGGAATTGATGGAAGGGATGCTACTATGAGAAAGTTCGAAATCTTGCCAAAGTAGGAAAGTGACTTAGATGCCTTCATTCTTAAGATATGCCCTTCCCAAAATTGCTTGCTCTCAAGCAACACAAATTTAGATGTTACAAGATCTTTGGTCTTTACCAAATATCATCTTCAACATGTAGATTTTTCCATCGAACCAGATACTTTGTAATGCTTTTTGTTCATCAATTTCTTCACCTTGGTATTAATAACAACATTAGGTTCCAATATGAGCTCGCCCTTATTATCAAAAGGTGGCGAATCCATTGATGGTGAGACACATGAAACACATTATGAATTCAACTAGTTTTAGGCAATTGCAACTTGTATGCAACTTCACAAACTCTCCTCAAGATATTTTAAGGCCCATAAAAGCATGGTTTGAGCTTTTTAGCTCTACTACTTTTAATGGAGGTTTTCCTATAAGGCTACAACCTCAAGAAGACCATATCTTCAACTTCAAATGACCTTTTTGTATGGTTTTAATTTGCATATAATTTTTGTTGATTATGGGCTTGCTAGTGGTGATATTTGAGTGATCTCAACATATGTTGTCTATGCTTCACCAAGTCATTGGCGGTTGGCACTTTGCTATTTGTGAACACTAAATCAACAAAGGTTAATGCATCCTAAAAATATGAGTGGAGACATACCAATGGACATATGGTGGGTAGTGTTGTAGTAGTACTCTCCCAACTGTATCCACTTAACCCAAGTTGATTGCTGATCTAAAACATAGTTCCTCGAATAACTCCAATGCACTTGTTCACTATCTCTATTTTTCTATCTATTTGGGAATGCTAGCTTGTGTTGGGAGTGAGTTCTATATCAATTGGGTGAAATAGCTCTTGCCAAAAATAGTTGACAAATATACAATCTCTATCAGTGGCAATATTTTTAGGCAATCCATATTAGCCCAAACACTTCTTTGAAAAATAAATAAGCCACTTGATCTGCTTTGAGCTATGAGGAAATGACAAAGACATGTACATACTTTGTTAATGTGTCCTCCACGACATAGAGGCAATATTTTCCTTGTACCTTTGGGAGGATTGTAATGAAATCCATGGGTATGTTTTCCCACTTTTGATTTAGGATAGGTAATGGCTTTGTTTTGTTGAGAAGTCATGCATTCTTTGATGCGTTTGAGGGCATCCTTCTTGATGCCCTTCCATGAGAACCTTTCTCTAAATTGTCTGTAGGCCATGTAAAATCTTGGATGACTTGCTAGTGGTGCCTTATTAAAATCCGTTATAATTCTCTCCTTCATTTGGGATTCAGGAACTAGGAAGATTCTATTTTTATAAAGGATGAGATCATTTGCTTCTACAAATCCATTTTCCCTAACATTCCCTTAAAAGTGATCAATAGTAAATTCCTTTTTAGCATATTCTACCATAATATTGACCTTAGAGTAGGCTTTCTAGAAAGAGCATTAACAATTACCTTCTTTTTTTCCTTTCATGTATTCTATATAAAAATATAATCTTGGAACTTATCCATTTTTGTTGCTTGTCATTCAAGTCACATTAGCTAAGGAAGAACGCCAACTTATGATTTGTCTTCATCACAAGTATTCCACAAACTAAATATTGTCGGAATTTGGCCCAAGCATGCATGATAGCCAACATCTCTTTGTCATAGATAGAGAGTCATTTTCCAATTCTTTCAATTTATTGCTTTAAAATGCTATGGGATGTTCATTTTAGACAACTCCAACTCGCTCTCTTAAAGCATCATATTCTACAATAAATGGCTGTGAGAAATTTAGGATAGCAAGAACAAGGCTAGAACTTATTACCTCAAGTCTATCAAAAGCTTCTTGAGTTGTTTTTGTTCCATACAAAAGATCCTTTCTTTGTCATATCAATTAAGGGTACTACACGCTGTGAAAAACCCTTAATAAATCTCCTATAATAGTTGCAAAGGCCAAAGAATTATCTCAGTTGTGTCAATGTAGTAGGAGGAGGCCAATCCAAGATGGCTTGGATTTTTTGTTGATCCACTTGAACACTTCGCACACTAATGACATTGCCCAAGTACAAGATTTTTGTCACCCCAAATTTACATTTATTCTTTTGTAAAAAATGCTTGTTGTTCAATGTTCCAAGGATGATATCTAGATGCTTCAAATGATCTTCCCGAGTCTTGCTGTAAATTAGAATGTCATCAAAGAAAACCAACTCAAATTTTCTTAGTTGACAGCTGAAAACATGATTCATGCACGATTGGAAGGTAGTTGGTGCATTTGTCAAGCCAAAAGGCATGAGCAAGAATCAAAAGTGCTCAAATGACACTTGAATGATGACTTATGTACATGCTCATCCCTTACATAGATTTGATGGTAGCTTGCTTTCAAAACAATCTTTGAAAAATACACAGCTCAACACAATTCATCAATTATCTCATCAATCTTCAGAATGGGATATCTGTTTTTGATGGTCTTCTTATTCGAAGCTCTATAATCAATATGCATCCCCATGCTGCCATCTTTTTTCTTTGTCAGAATCATGGATGAGGCAAATGAGCTAGAATTGGGCGTGATGTAGCACATCTCAAAGAGCTCTTTGATGGCCTTTTCTATATCTTGTTTGTACATTCTTGGGCAGTGGTAAGGAGTTGTCATGATAGGCTTAGAGTTTGGTTCCAGCTCTATGATATGTTGGAATCTTCCGTTTGGTGGTAGTCCTGGAGGCAATCACTAAACACCATATGATGTTTACCCAAATACATTGATTATCAACATGATAAGTGCCTTTCTTACCCATGGATAAATTTGTAGGCATAATCAAACAACTTGTTGCCCAAGCAACTTGTCCCTTATTGAAGGTCCTCTCCATTCTTTTAGCTGTAACCACTTGTAGTTCTCCATTGAAACCCCTTTAAGTATTGCATCTATCCCCTCGGATTTGAATTTCAGCTTCATGGATTGACAGTTTTGTGAAAAATTGTCAAGGGAGTGCAACTATTGCACATCTAAGACCATGCCAACTTTTCCTAAACCCACAAGATAGAATTTGTCATATAATTTATGGTTGTCCTTGGCTATGTTGAGTTGGATTATTTTGGTGCATGAATGGTGAAGCTATCAGTAATAATGACATTGAATTCTTCAAAATCCTCAACTTTTAGTCCTCTTTCTTTTACCAATCCTCATTGATGAAGTTATGGGGCACTTCACTATCAATAAGAACCGTTATCCATTGTCCAAATAATACTCCTCAAACTTTGAATAGACGGTATTTGGGCACCCTTGAAATAGCTACTAGAGTACTTTTTTCTAACCCTTCATCTTCCATGTTTTCATGCTCACGTTTCTCTATGGCTATCATGGTTTGGGTTCTTCTAGTTCTTAATCATTATTAGATATTACTTCAATATAATGGACTTGGCCCTTGGCAAGGCATCTATGACTAGGTTCCCATGGCTCCTTGTAGGAAAAACATAGATTCCTTTGGCTGAGTTCATTTTTTCCGTAGTCATCTGCCTTCTTCATTGTAGGTGGTTGAGGCATGGTCTTTTCTGGATGTGAATATGGTCCCCCATTTTGAAAATTTCTATTATGTTGGCCAAAAGTGGGTGTTTTGGATGGGAACTTGTTTTTAGTAGCATTGATGATTCAAGTGTTAGAGCCCTCTTGATGACCTCTTGGAGAGATGTTGAATGAAAAGCCTTAACTAGGCCTCTGAGAGGTTCAAACAAACCCTCAACAAAGTGGAGGGTGATTTGTTTTTTCGAAACATTAGGCACCATTGTTGCAAACCTTCGAAAATTTGTCACATGTCTATTGAACAAATGTGCCTCAATTGTGCTGACTCTCTAAAGTGGACCTTAGGATCCCTCCTCTTTAATATATTAATCAATTTTTGGTTGAACTCATCATATGTGGTGATATAGCGTTGACCTTGGGTGTTTAGGCCATGGTGCCTCCATTCATGAGCTATTTTTTCTAGGTGAAGGGTAGCAAACTTGATGGCCTCTTATACATCAGACTTAAAGAAAAATAAGTATTTAATTTTTGGATCTAGGTATGGGTCGAACATTTGTTGGACCCATCAAACGAAGGGACTGAGAATTTCCCTAACTAGTGCTAGAGATCCTTATTAGTCTAGTTCCGATTTGGTCTCCTCTCTTTCCTAAGCCAATTCTTTGTCCTTAGAGTGTAGAAATTCATAAAGGGGATGTTAACACTGGATTCATGACTTTATGCTCTATATTCAACATGGAGGGCTGCCAAATCATCTTGCTAATCTATGGACTCTTCTTCTAGCTGTTCCATCTTTTTTGCAAAAATGTAACTTTGGGTAGCTTAGAACCACTAGTAACTTTAGATGTTTGATTCATTATGGGTGTAGATTTGAGGGCATGAATTGTCCTCTCTTGATCTTCTACGTCCATTTCTTCTTCTTGGACTTTATCTTGTGCCTGACCAAAGGTTTGCTTTAGTTTTCTTTTCTCTCTCCTTTGTGTTGGGCGTTGGAAATTTAAAATCCTCTCACCCTCTCAAATGCGCTCAAACATGAGATAGAAAGTCAAGAGGTCAAAGATGTAAGATGTTAATTCCTCATCAAGTGAGAAATGCGCCCAAATGGTAAAGGTAAGGTGGTGACATAAAATGACTAAGGTGTTGAAGACTAGGTGGTGGGAATTTGAATGGAAATATGCTAGGCGTTGGGTTTTAAAGAGAAATTTATTCCTCATGAAAGGTAAAATGCGCCTAAGACATTCAAAAGAAAATTTCCTAAGTGAGTTGATAGAATTTCCTCGTAGGCAGAGTGATCGAAATGAATAAATTTCTCTAAGGAAAAATTCGAAATGTGCTAAGTGGTTTAAAATTTTTCAAAGGCACAAATTTTTCTTCCTTAGGAAAAATGCCCAAGTCTGGTGAAGTGATGAAATTTCCTTAAGACATGAAGAAAATTGCCAGAGATGAAGTCAGATGATGCTAGCTGCACAGGGTCAACGAGAAATTTCAAGTCAGAGCAAAGAAATGTTCACAGGAATGAAGAGCAGGATTAAATTTGTTGAAAAATATTTTTCTAAGGTTCAAAATTCAAGAAAATCAAATGAACCCGTTCTGAAAGGAATTTTCTTCTAGGTATCAAAGATTGTCGATGAGGAGTAGATTTTAAAGTCTTCCTCAGTTCACTGAGGCCTGCAAGATGGAGATTTTCCATGGACACTCAAATAATGAATTTCCTAAGTAAAAGTTTGAAATTTTTTCTAAGGCAAGAAAGGAAAAGGATGTTGAAATATGTCGCCTTGGCGGATGAATTCGAAGTTGGGTGCCTAGATAATTTTTGATCAAATTCCTGATGAAAGCTTGTTTTTTTTCTTGAGCCTGAGTTGGATGAAACATCAAAGTGAAGTGCGCCAAGCAGAATACAAGATGGGTTGGAATTTTGGCTAAGGCATGAAGAATTTGAGGATGAAGTTTGTTAGAAGGAAAACGATGAACCCTTGAAAGTTAAAGCATGAAAGTCAGGTAAGTTGAGTTTTTCTTTATGAAGTGTTTTGATGTCCTCTTTGATTGTTTTGCAGGCTGAACGTCGGGGCCATGGGACGATGAAGCAAGTATTCCAAGACTACATTTCAACCTCGAAGGAAGAAGAGTTGCAAAAAGTGGCTAAGTGTTGAGACTTCATATGTGCCCAGCTCAAGTGACAATGATGAAATGTTTTCAAAACTCAGGATGGAAGGAAAAATGGAAACCCAAGCAATTCAAAGTTGAAGAACAACATCAAGGAGGAAAATCATTGTCGAGCAGGAAAAAGAATGTTGTAGGCTTGATGTTCAAGAATTTGAAGCAGTGGCGACCAGACTCATCTGGCTTGCAGTCAAGAAGAAGATCAAGAGCAGTGTGAATGCGTTTACAAACGGGAATCTTCTAGAAGGATGATGGACATTAATGGCTCATTTATTACCCCACTCCTCTTGGTGGCGATTTTTAGGGTGAATCTTGTTTAGGGCTGAGGTGGCACGATCTGGGCCATCCATTTGATTGTAATTTGAGTCGTCCGTTGGACTTAACCATTTATAAAAGGGGGAGTTCCCCTCATTTTTAATTCATTAGAAATTAGATAGACATTTAGACTAGACTAGAGAGTAGAGCTTAGCATAGCGTAGTTTGAAGGAGAAGGAAGGTTTTCCTATGAAAACTTTGTAAGAGATTGTTGCGAAAAACTATTGTAATAAAAGATCTTTCATCGAATGGTGAATATATCTTCGTTATAAGCAGTTAGCAAGGTTTCTTCATCCCTTCTACTTCACGTAGCGTAAAGTAGAGTAGTTTTCATTTTCATTCAAGTGCTTAGTAATTGTGGAATGTGGTGCTCGATTTGAACAAGGCTTCGCTTGTCCATACCACTAGCGGGCTCGCTGACGGTGGGTTTGCCTTGCGTGGTCAACTGGATTACTTTTCAAACTTAACTTCAATTGTGATTCACGTGTACGTATGCATCGTCTTGATGGTATTTGCATGTTGAGTTTTATAATCTGAACACCTTTCGCTACTCCTTTGAAGATTGCACCGGTTTTGTGGAAGCTGTTCGAAGCGAGGCAAAGCAAGGCTCGGTAGAAATCTGCAAGAATTGATCGCCATGTCCCACACCTTAGAGTAGATTAGAACCTTCTTACCTCTACACTCATTTAAATTCAGTTCATTTCTAGTTAGTATTAGGAGACTTGTGCTTACCTGCCAAATCAGTTGAACCACGTGAAGCCCTTAACCTGTTGTCTGCTGTCAGCTGCCGAACTATTGTGTAAGTTCCCCTTGAAATACCAGCAAAACACATCGAGCCAACTGAGGGTATTCTATTGCATGAAAGATCCTTGGAGTTAAATGTATGATCTATCTCGCAATCTTAGCATGCAGGAAACTTTGTTCAAGAGAGAATAGGGTAGCCGTTGGCGACTTTATTCTGTGTTGGTGCGGTCACGAAAAACACATCAACACTTTGATACCTTGTCTCCCTTTCACTAAGAATTATTAACAACTCATTGTAGCCTATAGGTTGGCAAGATTAATGCTTTGATACCTTGTAATGACCAACTAAATATTCATATAAATTACTTAGACCTAAAATAATTTAGTGAAAATCAGCCAAAACATTCATAAAAAATACTTGGATCTAAAAGGTACACATAAAATAAATAGAACTGCACATATAAATTGGTTGGAACAAAATATTTCATTCACACATTTTACTTATAAAGATGATCCAAATTGATGAAATTGCTTGCCTTGTATAGGAGTTGAAGTTCTAGTGTGGGTCCAAACATGTTGAGAGCCATTTGAGAGTTTCTTTCCATTTTACATTGAAAGTTTGGCCCATTAATGGCATCCTTGGTTGGCTTGGAAGATTGGTGAGTTCCTTTATTTGAATGGTGGGGTTCCATGAAAGTGCATGCTTGAATTAAAGACATGAAATTTCTAGAATTTGTCTACGTGAACTATTTTTCATCAATGTTGTGGATCACACTCCATGATCCATCACTAGGATGAAGAAAGCAAAAAGCAAGAGAAGAGAAATCAACTGACTATCTACTTTATTCATCCTAATGATGGATTGTGGAGTGTAATTTGAAACATTGATGAAAAAAGGTTCACACAATCAAATCCAAAAGAATTTCATGCATGCTTGAAGTCAAGGATCTAAGGAAATGCTTACTAGCAAAACAAGTAGATAATACTTCGTAGGCTTGACGTTGGGGTTTGAGAAATGGGCTTTCGGTGTGTAAGGATTCAATGTAGCAGGGGTTTGGGGATTCATGCTGATAGGAGCAAGGTGACAAGGGTTTGGGGATTTAGGGGTCATAATACCCTATTGACACTCTTGTAGAGGTAGATAGACTATCATTGACAACCGTAGAGGTCTAAAAGGAGTGTGTCAGTGGAGAAGTGGGGTCAAGGAATCAAGGTGCCATGTGAATGGGGAGATAGAAATTTGAAGGTTTGCAGGAGGGAAGGAAGTCGATTATGAGGGTTTGGGGAATTGAATAAATAGATGCTAACATGAGAGTTTGAAATCCCACCCAAAGAGGAAAAATGACTTAGACACCCTCATACTTAGGATTAGGGGCATTACACACATTCTACATCAAATAGTTGTGAAAATTTTGGAATAGCAA
>VDFB02382342.1:0-24135 GCA_007258455.2 Sequoia sempervirens | reverse complement strand
TCCTTTGATTTGCTTCATTTTACCTTCCGTACCAAACAAGGTTTTTATTTCGAGCACAAAATTAGGAATTTAACAAGTGATTAGAAATACCTAGTGAATTTGCCGCCAAATTTTCTTGATTCCTTCAAAAATTTGATGTAGAGGCTCTCCTTCTCTTCTTCTTCGGTGCAGGGTGACAAATGAGGGTTCCAAACACCCTTTTATAACTTTGTGCACCTAACCTTTTAACTGCATTAAATACTTTGCCCTAGGAGTTTCGGTAGCTCTTTTTTCTCAGACAACAAGGGAAAAATTCATCTGCGGACCTTCTACCTTTCATACTTCTGCAAAAGCGACCAATAATGCATTTGCAAACTTCTACCACAACTACTGACAACTTCCTGCATTATGGTGCCAGCTACTGATAGGGGATCAAATGATTTTTCTTGAAAAACTCCCCCTAGGCCAAAGGCCTAAGATTAATTTATGGAGGGATTACTAGAGGTTGCCTCTGGTACAGGTTTATTTCCTTCATCAAATTCACTCTTCTTTGCCCACATTTTCTTCATTTGATATCTTATCTCTTCCATAGACACTTTACCTTTTCCTTTTTCATCTTTTTGTGAAATTATTTCTCTGTATACCAGAACTCTTCTATCCATGTTTTTGTTCCTACAAAATCTTGCAATATGACCAAATCTGTTGCAATTGTAACACTATATTTCTTTGTCTATACCATTCATTCCACTTATTTCCTCCTGATCTACATTGATTAGCAACATGCCCAAATCTTCCACAACTGTAGCATTTTACATTCCTTATACTGACAAACATACTTTTGCATTCAATTGACTTGTGACCAAACTTATTACAACTATAGCACTGACTGGGAAATGATGGACTACTTGGATTTATTTTACTTCTACATTGAGAAGCCATATGACCAAATTTATTACAAGCAAAGCAGTAACCATTAAACTTCTGAGCATTAGGTTGTCTTACCAGATACCTTCTTCCTTTGTTCATCTGATTTCCTTGTCTGGAATCCTTACATTCAGATCTGGAGCTTTCTCCTTTCTCGTAGCCAAGACCTCTCTTGTCATTTGTATTCTTTTGTCCTTTAGTTAGCTCATCAAGCTTAGCAGAATTTTTCATGAACTTCTCCTTGTACTCATTTACAGTAGTGAGTTCATCTTTGAGAATAACTATATGTCTTTCAAGTTCTTGTTCATTATTTTTGGATCGTTGCAGTTCAATCTCTAGTTGAATGAATCCTTTGTTTACTCTGTTGCATTCTTCAAATTTTTCTTTTAAGGACTAGGCCAGATTCTCCTCATTCTTCTTTCTTTCTTCAATCTCCTTGGTTAGCTTCATTGCCACAGATTCCATCTCAAGCTTTAGAGTAGCATTATTTCTAGCAAGCTTTTCACATTCTTTAGTTATCTCTTTCAAGGTCTGATTCAAGTGAACATCTTCCAAGTTTTTATTTTCTTTTTGCTTCAGCTGATCACAAAGTTCCTTTCTCTTTTCTCCTGACTCATTGATTTTATCCTTCAAATATTGTATGAATTTTTCAGCAGCCACAAGATTTGCTTTTAGTTCCATGACTTCTGCTTTAGACTGATCAAGATCATCAAGTGCCACCATAAGCTACTGTTGAATACCCCCAGAGTCCATTGCAATTCAAGATCCACCTCAAGCTGTTAAACTTTGTAGAGGAATTGTGCTTTGATACCAATTGTTGGACCTAGGGAACACTGAGAGGGGGGGGGTGAATCAGTGTTCAACAATATTAAAACAATTAAATATGATCAAAACTATTTGCATCACATAAGCAAAAATAAAGATTCAAGCACATGAAAAAGATGATAAAAGCACCATAACACCAATATTTTTACGTGGAAACCCTGTTAGGGGAAAAACCACTGTGGATGTTAGTCCACAATATTATACCCTGTTAAAAGTATAAGAATAATGGGAATGCACACGCATTCAAGCACACTGCCTAGAGCTCACTGCTCAAAATAAAGAAGGCTCACTACCTTACAAAAAAATTGTGATTACAACAAAATTGAATCGGTAAGATGTTTAATATGTATTAAACCATAATATTTTGCAAATATACTCCATATCTCCCCAATTACATAGCCAAGTTGTTAAAAATCCTCTCATTTTAACAAATAATTAACAAACCCCTCTAAAAAAACATTTTAAATTGTTTTAAGCCCTTAACTTATTGCTTATTCAGGCCATTATAGTTGGGTTGTTTTATTTTATTTTAAACAAATAACCATTTAAGGTTATTGGTTTTAAAATTAGTGGAATTCGGGCTTAACTAATGCTTAAATTATACCCATTCAAATAAATGGCCATCAGGCTTACAAAATAATATTAAAAGGCCCTTTTAAAATCCCCTTAAAAATTTATGACAATCTGTTTAATATTTTATTCAACCCTTAATTTATCATGTTTATGGGCTAAAAATATGTCAAACTATTAATTAAGGTTTATAGGGGATTTGATTTGTTATTATTGTGTTTTAAATTTTTAAAGGATAACAAATCCCTTAAAATCCTCTAAAGATCCTTAAAAATCTTTCACAATCTCCTATAAACCAATTTACTCTTTAAATATTTCTTATTATTCTTTAATAGCCCCATGAAATCTTTATATTATCTAGCTCTTGAATTTAAATTGGTTTTTCTAATCTTTTAAAGATAGGAGATTAGCATTTTACCTTAAATTTTATGTTTTTATTTGGGGGTTAATTTCTAATTTAAATAAGATAAATGCCCTCAAAATCCACCACATGTCAGCATCTGAGATTTCCACGTCACCCTACCATGTGTCATGCCACATCAGCATCCATGTTGACTGTACTTTTGTTGATGTCATCAAGTCAACCCATATTTCTTGCCAACTTTGACCGTCTATATCTTGAGCAAACAGACTTTGATTGATGTGATTCAAAAAGTGTCAGAATCGTATCAACAACCCCTTCAATTTGAGATCACTTTCTCTTGATTGTGAAATGGTCACATTTTTCACCTTGTGTCAACCTATGCCATGGTTTGACCATAGCTTTGACCGGCCATAACTTGAGCATACAGACTTTGTTTGAGCCAGTTCAAGTTGCGTTGGAATTGTGATTCTGAGCATTAGGCCATGGTCCCGACTTCCTAAGCATTGGAGATAATTGATTTTTCAAGGTTCTTAGATCCTCCTGGATCAAACCTCCCCACTAAAGAGCTTTTGGTCCTCCAAAAGTTGTCTTGTAGAACCATTGACTCCCTTGGCTTGGATCAACTTTATTGTCACCTTTGAAGCTTCATTGCAATGCTACTATTGGCTCCACCTTCGAAAACTGATTTTGATTCTGGTCTTGGTTCCGCCATGCTTCAGAACTTACATTTTCTCTCCACGGGTCTTACACTTCGGCTATGCCTTTATATTATCCCATCTGCCCTCTAGGGGTCTTACACTTCGACAATATCAAGAAAGCATACATTACTACATCCGCCTGCTAGGGTCTTACACTTCAGTAATGCATGGTTAGTATGAGCATACCTATGGCCACATCTGCCCTCTAGGGTTCTTACATTTCAACCACATTACGACTTTAAAGGATGCAATTCAAAACGGAACATGACATACCAAAAAGTAAGAAGAAAACTGAGCATGATAAACCTATCTCTTGGTGCTTCTCACGATGGTGGTTCTTGTTCTGCATACCATCCTAGCCAATTTATTGGGCATGATTATGATGCTCCTCCTCGTTTCCAAACTACATGAGCAATGGAAAACTATGCCTCAGCCTGAAACATTCCTTCTCAACTTTGTACTTCGGTATAGCTAATTATTAGCTTCACCACACAACTCTATCTATGTTTTCCTGAGCAACAAGGCCATAGAAAAAGACCTTCAAGAACCTTGGTCATCAACTGACTAAGTCAGATTGAGTTTTAAAGCTAAGAACATACTTGCAACTTCTCGGTCGTTCTCTGCAACTCTGAGTCCCAACGTGGAGTGATCATCCAAATCTATCCACCTTTTATTGAATTTCATCAAGTGCCTATTTTCCTTAAACAAGAACAACGAACATCTTCTTGCCTCGAGAATTGTCATCAACTAAGCACTCTTCAGTTTCAAAAATCTTCCATTCTACAAAAAGAAGTCTTCAAGCATTTTCTTTTCTAATTACATGAGATAAGGCTTAAACAACCTTTCAAAATCTCAATTCTAAGAAAATACAACTTCGTGCAAATAGCATAATGATTTTACTACAAAAAAACCCTGTCTACTTGTATCACTTAGCTCATAATCACAATGTGATATTTATTAATGAGCTAATAACAAAACAACCTTGATACAACTATTTAGATGACAGGTTTTCCCAGCTCTTATGGAGCTAGTCAAAAGCACTTTCCTTTACCGACTACTCCTTTGTTGATTGAAGTTCCTCTGCCTCAGGGATCGTAGCTTTAGGTGTCGCCTTCTCCTCCACCTCAGGGATAGTGGTTTTAAGTACCACCTTCACCTCTCCCTCAACAACCTTTAGTTGGTTAGGTCCCTCAATGGGCCTAGGTGAGCGTTGAAGCTTTGGATGCAACTTCCAACACTTCTCGATCCAATTCCCACTTATCCTGCAATGGGTGCAATAGTTATGGGCTTTGTCCTGCCTCTTCACTTTCTTCTTTGGAGAAGAATCGGCTTCACTTCCACTACCGTAGTCTGAATTGTGTGCCTAAGGATATGCCTTTTTAAAGGCTTTGGAGGATTCACCAGTCCCTCCATATCTTAATCCTTCATCACGAGGTCTTTTCTTAACCTCTACAGGATTGATCATGCCTTGTTCGATGATCCCAAGGCCTTTACCCTTGGTGTGCCTTTCAAAGCCTTCAA
This sequence comes from Sequoia sempervirens, assembly GCA_007258455.2. NCBI lineage: Eukaryota > Viridiplantae > Streptophyta > Pinopsida > Cupressales > Cupressaceae > Sequoia > Sequoia sempervirens. The sequence continues at coordinate 19,254 of VDFB02382342.1, read as the reverse complement.
AAATATAATTTTGATCATTTTCCACCTCTCGATCTAATGCAGGAGACCCTTCCAGATAACCACCTTGGTTACTAAAAACATTGAAAAGTTTCAGGTACTCCACATGTCGACAAAAAGCACAATAACCAACATTCTCCTGACTTGAGCCATAATTGGCCCACTTCCCATGACCACAAGTAAATCCTAACTTTGGACTATTTGTAGTGGACTTTGCTATAGATGATGCGTCCAAGTTGTCATATGGAGTGAGTGGAGAGTATGAGGAAGTATCCTCTAAATGCGGGAAAAAAATACATATGCCAACATTCTCTAATGCACGACTCCTCCTCCTGTGCTCCTCCTCCATGATATTTTGCATCTTCGCATGCAACTCTTGATTCTCCTTGTTTTCCTTCTCAAGCAAACCTCTGAGCCCAGCATTCTCAGACTGAATGTGCTGGTTGGCTTCCTCCAACGCCCGAAGCCTGTCAACCTTGTCCCGGTGCTCTCGGTAGAATTCTTCAACCATTCTCTTCATGGAAAAGATATCATCCACCATGGATGGAGATAGAGACATCGTCACCCTAGATGATTCTCCTTTCTCTAGTGCCATCTCCACTTCTGAACTCCAAATGTCCACCTGTCAATTTGCACATGGACACTGAAAACCAACAAACTATCAAACCAACAAACTGATTAAACTAGCAAACTCACTAACAATCACTTCTGCAAAACCAACCAAACTAGGCTTTGGTACCACTTGATTTGATGCAGAAGGGATCTATGACAAACATTGCTAAAGTGAATGTGCATAAAGGTGAACAAATCCTCAATGCCTTAAGCTTAACTGAAAAGACATTAAATAATGGAGCAACATGAACAATCAAGAGAGAGAAATATATCACGAAACAAAAAGAGAGAAGAGGACACAAGATTGATTATGGAGTTCATCCGAGTGGACTATGTCTCCGGGTCTATCTCAACTGAGTGACCAATCTATTAACAATGCGCTGGATGCTTCAGTACAAATGCTTAGAAGAAGAGCTTTCAACCTGTGCAACAGAAATTTGTAACAAAAATCTGAACTCTATCACCTCCCAAAAGGCTCACAAAGTCTTACAGATAGAGCAGAATGACACCATAAAAATCTACAACAAAAAAGTCTACACAACTCTCTCATAATCTTCTCAGAATAATTCTGCAATGTATGGCTTACTTCTCTTCAAGAAATTCTCCTCATTATCTCCAATTCTTCTCTCTTCCCACTTGAATACTTGAGAACTCGCCCAAGAATGGGATGATGGGAGCTCTCCTATCTTCTCCTTTTTATACTAATTTATTTGCTAATATGGGCTAAAACCACATTATTTTGCAAATATACCCCATATCTCCTAATTACATAGCCAAGTTGTTAAAATTCCTCCCATTTTAACAAATAATTAACAAACCCCTCTAAAAATATAATTTAAATTATTTTAAGCCCTTAACTTATTGCTTATTCAAGCCATTATAGTTGGGTTGTTTTATTTTATTTTAAACAAATAACCATTTAAGGTTATTGGTTTTAAAATTAGTGGAATTTGGGCTTAACTAATGCTTAAATTATACACGTTCAAATAAATGGCCATTGGGCTTACAAAATAATATTAAAAGGCCCTTTTAAAATTCCCTTAAAAATTTATGACAATCTTTTTAATATTTTATTCAACCCTTTATTTATCATATTTCTGAGCTAAAAAAATGTCAAACTATTAATTAGGGATTATAGGGGATTTGATTTGTTATTATTGTGTTTTAAATTTTTAAAGGATAACAAATCCCTTAAAATCCTCTAAAGATCCTTGAAAATCTTTAAAAATCTTTCACAATCTCCTATAAACCAATTTACTCTTTAAATATTTCTTATTATTCTTCAATAGCCCCATGAAATCTTTGTATTATCGGGCTCTTGAATTTAAATTGGTTTTTCTAATCTTTTAAAGATAGGAGATTAGCATTTTAACTTAAATTTTATGTTTTTATTTAGGGGTTAATTTCTAATTTAAATAAGATAAATGCCCTCAAAATCTGCCACATGTCAGCATTTGATATTTCCACGTCACCCTACCATGTGTCATGCCACATCAGCATTCATGCTGACTGTACTTTTGCTAACGTCATCGAGTCGACCCATATTTCTCGCCAACTTTGACCGTTTGTATCTAGAGCAAATGGACTCCAATTGACGCAATTCAAAAAGCGTTGGAATCGTCTCGACGAGCCCTTCAATTTGAGACCACTTTCTCTTGATTGTGAAATGGTCAAATTTTTCACCTTGTGTTGACATGTGCCCTAGTTTGACCACAATTTTGACTGGCCATAACTTGAGCATACAAACTCTGTTTGAGCCCATTCAAGTTGCATTGGAATCGTGCTTCCGAGCATTACACCATGGTGCTAAATTCCTGAGCAGTGGAGACAATTGATTTTTCAAGGTTCTTAGATCCTCTTGGATGAAGATCTAGTTCTATGTTTAAAATAATAAAAACTGCATGTTGACACATCAAAATTGATAAGGAGCTCAACATCTATTTCCTTCTTTTAAATTTGTCATGACATTTTCTATTACCTATATATTCAATTAGACATTAAATTAATAGGAAGTGCATTTTATTTCTCTATAATAATATTCTAAATTTTATTCCTATAAACTATAATTAAATGTATATTATAATTTTATTTTTCTGTAATAATATATTATATATTTTATTCCTATAAACTATATATTGAGATACATATACTAGTTTACTATATTAACACATAAATTTTAATTTTGAAGAATTAATTTATTTCATTTACATTGTTTACTTTATTTTTATTTGAAAAGTTATTTTTATTCACTTAAGAATGGTTTTATTCATTAAATATGTGTTTTATTTTCTTTTATAGTTAAAGTGAGGGTTATGACCCTCTTCCTTTGTATTAATTAATAAAAATATTTTACATATATTATCTATTGATAATAAAAGATTAATGATAAAACAAGAAGAAACTAGAAATCACAGTCATAGCAGACTCGTGATAAACACCATCACAAAGTATGAGCCTTTTACTATGTAACATGAGTATTTGCATACATGGTCGATGAGTCATTGTCAATCAAAACTACCTAATAGAACTGAACTACATATATGACTAAAATTTAGACATAGATAAGTGAGATACCAAGAAAGAAACTAGCTTAGTAATACCCTTGCACAAACCAAACTATAGGATTGTCAACATCATAGCTATAGGCCAAAGGAACTATCCTTTCTCTTGACCAATGAAACTCTCTTGGAAAGGAATTTGATATCCTTTTTTTCCTTGGTGATATTGAGCCTCTCCTGCATAGGAGAGGTTTTCATGGGATGTGTGAGCTCCTCAATTTCCATAGTAGGGTGGTGACCTTCCAACTGGTAGTCATCCCTCGAGAAATGTTGAAATGTTACTATTCAATTCGTCATAGTCTCCATGCAAACTTTAATTTCCCTTACAATTTCGATAGAAGTTGCCCATGAAATTTAAACTCCATGCATGGGAGCGGGGAGAGTTTGTTTGGATTTTATTTTCCAATCACATCCTACAATCCCATATAGAACTTCTCCCAAACATAAAACCTTCCCATAGCCTTTTTTAATTCCCTATCCCCAATGAGCATAAGAACATTGCTAACAAAGGTAGAGATCTCAAAATTAACCTTGTGTTGTGTTGCATCTTCAATAAAGTTGTACCTAAAAATTTCATAATGGCTTCCTTGTCATCCTCATGCTAAAAAGAACGCTTTACATAGCTTGAAAAATAAAATTTCTCTGATGAATGACATCTTATCCATTATGGAACCCAACTTCACTACCTCTATTTTTAGTGCAAATTTGATGGGAAAGGGTTATGATTATGATAAAATTTGGTAGCATGAGGTGAAATAATAACATTTTTTTTTACCAACGATGAATCATATTCCTTGCCTTCAATTTTGAGTGAAGCTTACTTCACATTCATATAGTTGGAAAAAAGTTTTAAACTGTGTCACATTTCCAAGTGATCACTTATAATTATTAATTGGATTGATCAATCCCCTAATTGATAAATGAGTTGTTATTGTATTGCCTTCTCCAAGGCAATGGGTAATAAATAATTCCACTAGAGAATCTAGTATTATAAGACCTTCCTTAAAAATGTTATTAAGTCTCTAATTACTCGAGAATCTCTTTTTTAGGCATTGGATTATTGCCAATGAATCTATAAGTGATTTGAGTTGTAGGTCCCAAATCCCTAAGGTTGGATAGTCTCCCAAGTGTCAGGGGTGTCAAACTTGGGAATAATACCACTGTGAGACCCCACCTTTTTGTTCTTGATGATACCATATCTCTTGTTAGATGTTTTTATGTGTTTCTATGATTGGACATTGTAAAGGAGTTTTGAGGAAGATAGTTGTTCATGTGTGTAGATGTTATTCTTTTACTTTTATGGTTGTCTTGATTATCATGGATATTACTAGATGATGGGTTTTATTATTGATTTGATGAAGTTATTATCTGGATTCATTATGTGGTTATGTGAGTAGATATTATGGAGATGAGATTGGATATGTTAATGTTTACTTGTGGTGTTTATTTGATTCAGATCATTTTTGTGTGATTACCTAGATGATTATTTAAATAACGAATTATGGAAAATAATATTGTTCTAAAGTATTATTTTGATATATAATAGTTTCTTCAGCTGTTGTTTTTCATACAATATACTAACACTTTTCGTTGAGTCAACAAGTGAATTTTGCCAATGGTGGGTGGGGTTACATAGCTACTTCCATTATTTTATTCCAATATAATATTGACCTTATCTCGTATGAAGAAATAAGGTCATGAGATATGATGTGAAATATTGTTTAATGTGTTGTGCAATCATATGTATATGGGAAAGTTTATTTATCTACCTTTATGGGTTATCTTTTGGTATGTCTATTCTTTTATGATTTATATAGTTCTTTATATGATTTAAATTATGTTTTAATAATCCTAAAAGGTGAGACAATAGATTTATGGGTTGGGGGTTATTATTACTTAGAAGATACCTTTATTAGTGTCTAAAATACTCTTAAATTTTTCATTTTTGAAAAATGGCAAAATTGTGAGTTGGTTAGTTAGTTGGGTGGTTGGAAAAAAGTTGTTTTTCCCTTTTATTTATAGGTTTCTTTTCTCATTATGGGGAGAAATTGATGCAAGAGCATTCATAGGTGTAGGGAAATCTTGCATCACCCAAAAAAAATATTTTCTTTAGTTGTTTCGAGTCTCGTGGTGGCACTTAGGGGATATAAGACTGCCAGGCATCAAAAATAGCAAAAAACAAGCACTTACTACTTTGAGTAAGTTTTCCTAAATGGGCTCGTATGGACGTGAAAATTTACCCCAAGAAGCAGAGTTGAAAAAAAATTTCAGTCACGAAAGAATCACCTTAATACCCTGCACGGTTTGGGAGAAATTAAAGTTTTTGTCCTGAGAAATTTCTCTAATGCAACTTCAAATTCAGATATAAAACTTTAGAGGCCCCAAAACAACTCAAAAAGTGGTTGAACCAACCTACATTGGGTCATATGTTGTAGAGCTTGTTGAGAGCTTTCCAACGATATGCAATAATAGCAAATCGAACACCCGGATCAAAGGTTATGGCCCCATGAAGTTGGTCCTCTAAAAAGTGAATTTCTTAAAAATTTGTTCCTAGGCCAAAAACCAATTAGCGAGACTTTTGGCGCCAAAACAAAAAGGGGAAATTTGAACTTTCTAGAACATTCTAGGGCGGTTATTGTGGAAAATAAAAAAGGATAAGTGGGGGTTGTAGAAGGTGGCCCTGATGGTGCAGATGGTGGCTCCGAATAGTAGATTTTCTTTTCAGAGTTTATTTTGTTGTAATGAATCAAGCCCATGAGGTTGTAGCATGTAAGCTTTGAATCTATAATTTCATTTTCTGAAAATAATTGAAAGTGAGTCATTTTTTTGTCTCACATCTTCTGTGTTGGTATTTGTTGTTGTGATTTCTGTGGGTTTTGGGCGGTGTGGCCCGCCATCACAAATTTTCATTTTCTTGTATTTTATTTTATTTTATTTTTTAAGTTTCATCTTGGTAGAGTGTTTAGAGGAAGAGAGGAAGGGAGGGAATGGTGTGGGGAAGAGAGAGTTTGGGAGAAGGAAGCTTGTGGAGTTTTACATCAATTTTCTTTCATTGTTGGATAAGCATTGTAAGGTGAGGTCTTACCTCTATTCTTGATTTTGTTGTTAATGGTCGTGTATGTTGTTCTTGGATTGTTCTTGAAAAATGAAATGTGTAATCTTTGTGATCTTTGTTGGGTTTTGTAAAGGGAAGTGTTGTGCATTGTTTTTGTTGCTATCCTTGTGTTTGTGTTTGTGGTAGTAGACCACCTTTTTGGAGAGGGTTAGGTCCTTCATAAATAAGGAGGATGTATTTTTTAGGTTGAGTATGGATGTATTGAGTATGGGAATTTGTGTTTGTGAAAGTGAGTAAGAAATGTGAGAAGTTGATATGTATTTGTACCCTTGAAGGTTGAATCCCCACTTACCATTTAAAGGATTCCAAAAAGGGAATCCATTGTTATTGTGAGGGTTTTATATAATATTTAATGTGATGTGACTAAACGTGTGTGGGAATATTTGTGATATGTATGTATCTAAAAGTCTTGTGTTGGTTTTGGGAAAAGTGAAGTAAAAGAACACCATGTAGAGCTATGTGACCCCTAGCTTGGGGGGTGGGTTGAAATTCAACCCTATGATTGAGTGGAGAGCTATTGGAAAAGTTTTTCCTCTCTTATTGTGTATTTCCAGGTTCATACATGGAGTTAGAGGATATCTAGGAAATTTCATCTAGGGTAATATGTGATCAATGTAAAATGAATAGTGCATGAAATTGTGTTGTGTAAATGAGCATATGATTCTATGTGATTGTGAAAGAAAAAAAGAGGTGAGCTTTGCTAGGGTTTCTTATGTCTGTGGTCATCCTTGGCCCCTCTTGCTTCATTACCGCACCATAGGCACGATATTTTCTCATTTATTGTGTGTTTTTCCTCATTTACTATGGACTTATTGATTTTATTATGCCTTCAATCGGCTCTAACACAATAGTTCTTGCTAGTGTTGGTGGTTTGATGGCTCTTCTTAATGGCTCCCCCTCCGAACAAGTGACCCCAAAAATTTGTTCTAAAAGTGTTTCACGAGGTAAGCCTTTTGACTTCCTGACTGATGTGGTTTTACCCTTGCCAGATTTTGATTTTGCATGTCAATGGCTTGAGCAACATACTCTTGTTGGTTATTTTGTTGGGAGTACTCCCCCTGAAAGTGTGCTTAAAGAATGGTTCCATAAGGTTTGGGTCCCTCGTGAGGTCCGCCTTGATGAGGTCCAAAATTTAACCAAGGGCTTTTTTCTTTTTCGCTTTGCAGAGGTCGGTCATGTTTAGGAAATCCTGAATCATGGTCCTTGGTATGTCCGATCATCTTTGTTGGTTTTCCAGTCCTGGACCCAAGACTTTTCTATCTTAGATGACACTAAGTTGCGGGTCCAGATTTGGATTGAATTTTTGGGTTTGCCTTTGCCTTGTGTGCCTTTTTTGCAACATATTGCGTCCTCTCTGGGGAAGGTCTTTTGTATTGAAGCAAATAGGTTCTTTCAAGCTCAACCCCAGGAACAAGTTTGTGTCAAAGTGGACCTTTCATAGGATTTGAAGGAGTCCATTGACATCCAAATTGGAGCTCTCCATCATACCCAAAAAGTAACTTATTTTAATTTGTCGAACACATGTTATAGGTGTCAGTCTGCAGACCACAAGATTAAGGATTGCCCTCTGCTAATTCCTTGTACTCCTTCCTCACCGTGGGATACTGAAAAAGCCCCGTTAGGCAATTAGTTTTGTTTCCAAATCAGAGGAGAAATGGAAAACAATTACAAACCGCAAAAATAAGTCCAATGGCTTTGGGATGGTTTCCAAAGTCCTTGAGCTAGCCAAAGAAGTTTCAAACCCTTTGGTGAAGGGGAAAGAAGCCCAAGTTGGGTTTGCCACTACTTCGGCACGGCTAAGGCCTAAGGCTACACCTCATCCTGTTGCTATCATGATAACATAGTTAACTGAATCTCCTCCCATGTCGGGATCTCAAAGGAGGTCTCGAAGCCATTCTCCGCCTCTGGAAGAAGGGGAATATGTTCAGGAGAAACATAGATTTTCTTCTCCAAACATTCAAATTGGCTTAGTTCCACCATAATTTTTGCAGAATCACTTCTCTACTTTAGTTAAGGAGCTAGTAGGAGTTTCACTCATGAATTTCCTCTCATGGGATGTTTGAGGTCTGATAGATCTCTCTAGGAAGTATTCCATTAGGGATACTCTGTAGAAGTATACTGGTGTTGAAGTGCTTTATCTCTAAGAAGTGAGTCACTAGTTTTTTGCTTGCATTAGCTTGCTAGTATATTTGGCCAATTAATAATTTTTTTTGTACTGAACATGAGGCTGGACGTGGTGGACCAGTCACCCTTTTATCCCAATGGTGGCATGCTTGTGTGGTTGACCATGGGTCTGACCCCACACATCGGCTCGTCTGGATTCTTCTTAAAATTGATAATCATTCTTTTGGGATTATCAATGTTTATGTCTCAAATGATGTTGTTGAAAGATCTCTTCTTTGGCGCTAGATTGTTGATTCACTTCCAGTTGCTACCTGGCTTTTATGTGGGGATTTCAATATGGTTGAGATGGCATACGACAAAGATGGTACTCTACCATTCAGATGGGAAACTAGCAAACTAGAGGCGTGGTTTTACATGTGAATAAATTAGGGCTTTTTTATCACAATATTGGCCTCCACCATTCTCATTCCCTCTAGCACACCTTGTGTAATTACCGAGCTGGTTTTGACAAGATATTTGAGTGCCTTGATTGTGCTATGATCTCGGCTCAATCTTTTTTCTCCTTTGACAACTCTTCATTTTCGGTTAAGTTGTTAGTGGATGTGACGTTGTTAGACCATTTCCCCATCTCTTTTCGCATTAAATGGGAGTTATGAAAGCCTCGTGCTAGCAAAACCTAGTTCTTCATGAACACATCTTTGCTGCATCATCAGCCAACACTGGCCCACATTCGTACAATTTGGAATTTGGAGTGTAGGCCACCTCACAATATAGGCTGGATTGCTTGGTGGAATGATGCCATCACTCGCACAACAAAGTTTCTTCGCATTTATGGGTGCCAACTGGCCATCTTTCACTATAGGTCTTATGAGGCGACCACGGTTGAACTTTGCTCAGCCATTGAGGCTCTAGCGGCTAGCCCTTTTTCCCATTTATTGCAAGTCAGGGTGGCAGAATTAAGGTACAACAAGCAAAGTTGCATATAATTATGCTGCTAGAGGTGCGCAAATCAAGGCTAGGCTACACTGGCTTATAATTGGAGATTGTGCCTCCAAAGAATTTTTCTAGACCTTCGTGTTGGCACTCATCTCCTAGTATCAAAAAAATAAAAGAGGGTACTTAGGTGCTTTTTGAGCTACCTGACATTCTTCAGGCCTTTGTTAGGAATTATGAACAAGTGTTTACTGCTCAAGATTACACACTGAAGCGTTAACAAGCTCTTCAAGATTGTCTTGTTGTGCGAAATAGGATATCTTCAGCCCATAAATCCTTTTGCAAGCAATCGCTCACAGTTGAAGACCTGAAGGAGGCTATCCACACCATGGAGGATGACAAAGCCCCAAGAATTGATGGCTTCCCGTGTGAATTTTACAAAGCCCTCTGGGATTGTGTTGGGCATGATTTACATAAAAGTTTATCTTGAAGCTTTTCATTTTAAAACTTTTGGAAACATAATCAACAAAGGAAATATTAAGTTCATACCTAATTTGGGAAATCTCGAGGATATCTGCAACTGTTGGCCTATATGCTCCTCAATGTTTCCTACAAAATCATTACTAAAGCCCTTGCCTTGAAAATTTGTCATCTCTTACCTCAGATTGTGCGCTTAGAACAAACTGGGTTCATTAAATCCAAATTTATTCTGGATAATATCATTGTCATTTGGGAAGGAATGGAATGGGCCAAGCGCTCTAATCAGAAAGCCATTTTCCTTAAAATTGATTTTGCTAAAGCTTATGACTACATTAAATGACCCTTTATTCTCGCCATGCTGGTTGCCTTGGGGTTTGACCCTAATTTCATTCAGGTTGTCCAAATGCTTTTTTGAGACACCTTTTCTTGCATCACCATTAATGGTCGCTAATCCATTTCCTTCGGCTTGTTCCACTCCATCAGGAAGGGTTGTCTGCTTGCTTCCTCACTCTGTGTGCTTGTTGTTGAAGGGTTTGGTTATTTGTTGGCTAATGTTATTTCCCAGTAGCGAGTTAGAGGCATTTCTTTGCCCAATTCGTAGGCTCAACTTGTTAATGACCATTTTGTTGATGACTCTTTTCTCACTCTTCTAGAAGAGGAAAACAATATCAAAGCAGCTTTGGATTTCCTTGAGATTTTCTACCTTGCTTTTAGTTCCGCCATTCAATGGCATAAAACCTTATTCTACAAGTAGTCTATTCTACCCATTCATCACTAGTTTCAACAATATGGCTAGAAGTGGATTGGTCCAGGGGATTATTTTTGTTTTCTGGGCATTCCCTTTACCTTCTAGGCTTCCCCAACGGAGTTGTGGCAAGTGGTTCTCTCTCAGATTGAGCAGAAGCTAGCTTACTAGATTACTAAGCCGCTCTCTCTGGCTGGGAAATTTTAGATTTGTTCTAAAGTTTTAGCTACTATGCATGTTTATTACTCTTCTTGATGGGCTCCTTTGAAGGCCGCTTATGCTAAGCTTGAAAAGATTTTTTGCAACTTTCTTTGGGCCTCTTCTAAGACTCATCAAGGGTTTCACCATGTTGTCTGGGAGTTTTGCTACCTATCCAGAGACTCTAGAGGGCTTGGCCTGCTCTCCACTCAACGATAAGGGATTTCCCTATGTGTGAAATGGATAATCAAAGCTCTTAATGGCAATGAAGCCTGGAAAATTATCCTCAAGCATTGCATTCAATCCAATTTTCATGTTCATAGTTTGGCCTGGAAGGGGATTGGCTTTCAAACCCTTTTGGATATGAAGGAACCAGTCCAAATTGTGGGAATGTTTGTAGCCAAAAACATTTGGAGAACATAGGAAGTTGTTAAGCCCTGGCTCCGTTGGGTTAGCTTTGGTTTCCATGATGGGCTTCTGCTCAATCAACAAAATGTGTGGTGGTCACCCCTCTTTGCTAGTAATGGTTAGTCGCTAGCCAAATCACCTTAGCTTAAGGCTAAATTAACATTTCACAAGAAAGGTATCTAGACCTTGAAATATGTGTTTCACAGACCCATGATGTGTATTATGTTGTGGGAAGATTTTTCATGCCCATTATAGACTTTAGAACCAGGACCGTGATACTTATGATGGTCTGGTGAATACTATTCCAGTGGATATGCATCATAAGGTGGGTATTTGTGGCACCAATCCCTGGTGGAAGGACTGGAAGTGGTACCCAAACACCCCTTTTAGAAATTACAAGCCTAGGCTTGGCTATTTGTGGCTTTCACCGCACTTTCCTATGATTGATGGTCTAAACCAGCGGTGGCATCTTCAGTCTTCTATGTTTGTTTGGTGAAAACGATTCTCTGTCACTTGGTTTGTAAGTGTTGAGCCTAAGCTCGCCCACTTTGCCTAGTGTATTCTCTTCCAAGGCTTACTAGTGGGGTCTCAACTTGTTCACTTGGGGGTCTAGGACCCTCATTGTTCATTTTGTCAGAAAGCTAAGTCTTTTAAGCATATTTTCAGGTTTTGTACCAGAGCCCAACAATTTTGGAATTGGATTCATGACTTCTTTCACCCATTTTGATCAGAGACATTCTCTTGGCACATGGTTCTATTAGGCGACTCACCCAGACTTCCCGCTAAGTATACCCAACTTTGGCACACTTTTAGGGTGAAAATCCTCTTTAGTATCTGGAAAGATAGAAATGCCTGCATATTTTCTCAAATCTAGATTGATAAAAATGTTTCTTTGTATTCTAAATCTATTATTTTCTCTAATGTGCTTTTGTAGATTCAAGTTCAAGCTAACAAAGTTGCACTTGAGGGGTCTCACCTCCAGGTGCTTCTGGACCATTGGGGCAATGCCCCATGTATTATGGCTCGGGTGCCCTCTTCGCCCACCTCCTCTTGTGGTCGGTTGCCTTCACGGGGCCGACAGTGGGGTGGTTCTACTCGCCCCCGCTCTTAGGCTCCTCCTCATTATGGCTCCTACCCTCCTCGACGGTCACGTTCTCCTCCTGTGCGGGCTGACTTGGGGTGGCCCTCTAGAGTGGTGGCGGGGAGCGGTGGTGGCACCTCTTGATGGCCCTCTAATAATGCTCTTGGTAGTAGGTCTGGTTGGTCGGACACTACAAAATGTTTCCTACGTCTGGCTCTAGCAATGTCGTCTCGACAAAAGGATAAAGAAAAAGATGACGATGGCCAAGGCCCTCCTCACATCACTCTAAACCTCACTAATGTATGGGGTAAAAATATGGATGGTAGAGACCCTACTGGATCTGTTGGCACTGCTCTGGCCGCTTAATGGCATTTTTTATTTATATGTTTGTAATGTTTATGGTTTTTTGGGCTAGGCCCAAGTGACTCTCGGGGTGTGCCTTCTTACCACCCATCCTTTTTTTGTGAATATGTATTTTTATCTTTATTATTAATATAGATAACTGCCTATTCATCAAAAAAAAAAACAAGTTATTTATTTTCTATTGCAAAAGAAATGTTCTTGATTCCACTACATGTAGTGTACTTGAAAAGTGGGTTCATAGAAATGATAAGTAATATGTTCAAATGAAATTATTCCAAAAATTAAAGTTAGAAAAATTAATGAGTTGAAAGTTAGTTATAATCTTGTTCTTTTCTTATGTGTGTGGAATTGAGAAACAAAATGCATTTGAAAAGAACTGGGTAATTGATATAATCTTGGTTAGTTTTTCCAAATCATAAATTAAAATATATTATCTTTATTTCCTTTCTGAATATAATTTTATACAACAAGATAATAAACCCCCTTTGAGAAATCTAAACTTAGTTATACTATTAAACAAACAAAAAAATTATGAACATATATATATATATATTAATCAATTATACTGCAAATAAATATACAATGAAAAATTAAAAAATATTTAACATAAATTTCATTTATACAAGTTTAGTAGTTTTATTTTATTTTATAAACTAAATAATATATAAATACTTTAAAAATAAAAATAAAGATTATAAGTATGTAAAAAAAAATTATTTTTAAGGGGCTTCCAACCCTCTAAAGCTGACATGGGTTAGCTTGTGTAAGGTAAGCCACCCATGGGGCCTTGTAGAGCATAGCCCATGGGGTCACTGCCTCATGGACATCGCCCCTACAAGTCTCTAAATGCTAAAGAAAATAAGCAAAGATTAAACTAGGTCACCATTACATTCTTCTACAATCAATTGTAAACAAAGATTTGTGTTAACATATGTTTCTGCTACAAATAGATCAAGAGAATTATAAAACTGTCCAACCTACAAAACATTCAAACCTGCAACAAAACAAATCTACAATATTAAACTAAAAGTCAAGCTCAAAATCCATTAAACAATCTTTAGGAGAGATTAATAATGAAAAGAATAGATAGAATTACAATTACAATTAAGCAACAAATTTAGAATTACAATTAAGTTCAAAGTTTATGTTGGCCTTGTTGCTTCCGCTTCCCTTTGTGGCTAAGTGTTCTCTTTCCACTAGAGTGTGTGTCGTCTCCCTGGCTCTGTAGTTTGGGTCTCCTATCGAGGTGGAGACACTTCCTATTGAGGTGGAAACCTATCCTTTGGAGGTGGATAGTGGTTCTATGGGCTGCTCTTGCTCCTTCAACTGGTCTTCTCCCTTGGTGCTCCTATCGAGGTGGATGCCACTTCTATTGAGGTGGAATCTTGGTGGGGGTGTGAGTCTTTGCTGCAGTGGAAAAATTTGTCTTGGTCACTTCTCCTATAGAGGTGGAGGGGTTTGTTGGAAGATGGGGTTTCTTGGCTCCAACATCACTACCTTATTTAATGACTCTAAAATTGGATTCATAAGTGAAATGTTTGTTGATGTTTGGTTGTTGGACAGTTTGGGGTGTAAGTTGTTTAAGGTTGCTAAATTCACTGCTCGTTGGTTGGCTTGGCAGATGCTTTATGGGGCCCTTGAAGCTCTTGTTGTGGCATGGTGGCCTGTTATGTTGGTTGCAAAGCCTGATTTAAAGGATATTTGTAGTTCAGGTCCATGTAGACTTGGTTTTTTGGCTTTGAGGCCTATTTTACTGGTTGTGGGGGTCTTGGTTCCACTTATTTCTACTTGTAAAGGCTCAAAGAGTGTCTAGTTCTCTCACCCTTAGGGTGAATGTTGTTTTATGGCATGGCTTCCTGTCCTTCTTTTGCTATTTTGCTTGCTTCGTTTGTAGTTTCTTGCTGTTGTCCTATCATGTTGTTGTTCCATATTCTGTTGTACTAATTGCTATATAATGTTGATGTAAAAGGGTCAGGGCCCTTTCAAAATCCCTGCTTACATAATAAAAATAAAAAAATTTGAAAAACCATATTTAAAGGTTCTTGGGTAGTTTTGAAATTAGTTTTTAGTTAAAAATTAATACACTTAGTTAATTAATGTTGGAATATTAGTTCCATTTTAATTGTATTTCATTCTTAAAATTCATAAACTATTAAAGAATTTAACTAAGTAATTAAATTAACTATTCTATTTTTAAATAAACCTCAAGTTTAATTATTCAAATTGGAAACTAAAATGATAAAAATCCAAACAAAGCAAATTTAGGGAAAAATAGTTTTATATTTAAACTAATTCAAATTATTCCAAGTTTTCAAGCAAATTGTTACACCCCCTTATGAGATTATCAATTATTGTTACTTTTACGAGTTAAAATGTTAGTAGATGAATATGTTTTTGTATATATATTCCATAGAATGAAATAATTGAATGTGCAATATATTGCAAGTACTTTAACTGCTTTGATGATGAAAATAGTGTGATATATTTGAAAGTTATGTTATCGGCTAACTTCTTTTGTGATGTACTACGTTGGATGCAGGAAAGAATTTAGTCCTCTAATAAGAGAGGGGGAGTATTACCCAGGAGAAGAATTTGGTTTGGTAACCCCTAATGAACCTACTTGAGCTATCACACACTCACATCCTAGTTTGTCAAGCTAAGTCAAGTCAGTTTAGGATTCAGTAAGTAAACCCTTGCTCGTAGTTTTTGGGATAATTGGAATGTTTGTTTATTGGTCTTTAATTTCCTTTGATTGTTTCTTTGGTTCAAATTAAAATGATTGAGTCTCTGTTTTAGGTAAATGTTCTTCATGTATTTGATATATATGTTAATCAATATGCATATACATTAAATATATATATATATGTGTGTGTGTGTGTGTGTGTGTGTGTGAGAGTGATAACTCATGTATATGAGCATAAACGTGTATGTGCACACATAGGTAGAAATACTTATGTACATACACATATACGGATACCCCATATACATGGGAAATCGATTGGATATATATACATTTGGTATATACTTATCAATAAAAAATCTATATGTTGTTATTATTAGATGTTAAATCATATATATGTGTGTATGTATATATGTACGTATTTGATAATGTATACATACATACACACATATATATTAGTATATGTATATTTATTTGATATATAAATATGTATATGATTAGCAACCGAGTTTTAATATATATTTTATTACATGTATATATATATAATAATGACTAATCATTATAATATATATATATATATATATATGTTTATATATATTGAATAATATGAATTGATACCAACGCATACGTAATGCAAGGTAAGTAAATAATGTAACACTTATATAAAGCGAACAACTTAAACATAACATAATAACATAAGTTAAACACTACATTGCTGCAATATTAGCGCATAGTATAAAGCATTGGGAATGCATTGTGAATGAAATTTAATAAACTAAATGATGTGTTATTTTTTGTGCCATGTAAAGGTTGTGAGATGCATTTAAATATAAGAGTTGTTAAACATTTGGAAAGCCATACACAGGTAGATAAAAGCATTGGACTTGGTCAAAGCCATGAGTTGGCAGCAAGGTAAAAAGAGTTTGCATTGTGTTTGACTGACAACTAGTAATATAGGTACCATATGCAAAATGTGGCAAGCACTAAAATCCACGATGAAGTAGAAAACATGTAGGTAACCATTGCCATATTTTGGAAACTTTTTCAAGGCAACTCAGTCATATAGGAGAAGTTGAGTTTGTTGGGACTATATATGTGTTTGTATCCTATTTCTTTTAGCAGCCACATTTCAACCAATCCTACTTAGTTTACTTGTTTGGAAGAGGAGTTGGTTTTGTATTTGTATTTACAGTTTAGAGGTGTCAAAAGGAAGGATAAAGGTGGTGAATGGAGTAGCTAAACTGTAGCATTAAGCTTCTCATGTTCAATATAAATAGAGGCAACGTCTTAGTCTTTTAGAGTTCATTATTTTGATTCTACTGTAGTTTTTCTGTGCAAGCAGCAAAGAGTGAGAGATTCTTGATAGTTTGTGTTATTTAGTGAGAGTTTCTAAGTGTTAGAAAGAGGTTTAATTTGGGGATAGGATAAAAGTAAGAGTAGCAAGTGTGTCTTTGGGATTGAGCTTGAAATCAATTCTCCATTGGAAGCAAACTATTCAGGCATGCTAGTCTTTCTTGTTTGTTATTCTCTTTTATTGATTGTCATGTGTTTGAAAGTGCTTGAAGAATTGGTGATTGCATTTATATATAAAGCTTGCTTAAATATGGAATAATGAAATCATATTAGATTTAATATGAGTATATCTATTAAATAGAAGTATGTCATTGTATTCGCTTAACAAAGGTAACTAGATTATATTATTATAATAACTAGGTTATCATAAGTCCAATATATGATAGCATTAAATGTTATGTTGGGAAAAATGGCAAGAGATTGTAATAACCCATTCTAGTTAGTACTTAAATTCTAATTGCAAATGACATTATATGTTGGAAAATAAAGTTTACATTAAATAAATTTAAAGTAGGTTTACATTTAGTAAATTAGCTGTTAGATTAGTTTTTAGTAATAAATAAAATAATTGTTAGTTCAAGGAAGTTATTCCCGTAAGGGAAATTAGGTGGTTATTCACGGGTATGAAATTTATGGGAATGCAATGCTTTTAAAAGCATTTACAATGCACATTGCAATTTTCCTAGAAGGTATATAATATTATTTTCTATTATTGTTTTTATTGTTGTTCAACAATGGTGTAATTTGTGCAATCTAATATTGTTGTTCAACAATGGTGTAATTTGTGAAATCTGCTCATCTTTTCTAACAGTGGTATCAGAGCAATAAAGATGCTAGGCATGTGGGAGAGCAATGTAAGTTGCCGGTTATGATGTTGAAATATGTAGTTTTGGTGTTGAAATTTATTATGACTGAAGAAATTGGAATTTGAATGAATTTATGAAGTGTTTAGTTTTTCATGATGACAATTTCTTTCACCATTTGTTTGTTGTTGCTTGATGTGGAATAATTATTGGTTGCATTCATTTATGAGAAACTTGTTGGAGGAGAGAAGCGGGTATGAATTATTTGCAATAAAAATGGATATGAAAGGTGAATAAACATTTAGAGTGTTGGAACATCTAAAAGAAATTTTGATGCCATGTAAAAAGGACACAAGGTGGGAAAGGTGCAGTTGCTTCAATTTAATTTTCTAGCTTTCAGTGATAAGGTATAATGGTATAGAATGATTAATTTGAAGGAAGTTGGAGGTTGATCATTTATTTTGGTTTTACATTGAAGTTTTTTTTTTCTTAGGTAAATGCCTGTGTGAAGATTCAAGGTAAAAAGAATTACCTTTCTTTCTATTTGAAGTGGCAGAAGGATTTTGTAATGGAGTAATAAGGATTTTTTTAGGAAGTCAATTTTATTTAATGCATCCTAGAAATTATAACAGAGATATAAAGATTTATTTGTTAAAGTTGAAGTTGCATATCTCGGAGAGATAAATTTAATGTGTTTTGTAAATGGGAAATAAGGTCATATTGTAAAAGGTGTATTTTCAATCCAACATCTTGTTAGTTTTTATCATGGCCACACATATCTCAAAGATTGATTGTGCTTTTGAGACCATCTTTGTTACACATGGTAGTTCTTTCAAAGATTCACATGTGAAATCATAATCATATGAATAGAGTGTAACAGGGTCTAATTGGAGGCTGGAGGAAATGGAGGCTGGAGGACAACTATCATCCCGAATTAGCTTTTGGCTCAGGGATGATATTTTGCATGAGAAGAAAATTTTGTTTCATCTCGATTCCTTTCAGGAGCAAGATGGGGCATGCAGTGGTTTGTTGGTCTGTGGATAATTGAATCCACAAATCTAGAGAGTTGTGTTGTTGGTTTTTGTAGGTGTGTTACTGTGGATAATGGAGTTATTCTTGATTCACAGTTGGTTGGTAATCTAGACATTTATCCAAACACGAGGAGTTTGGATCAATGTTGATGAAGAGGTGGTAATCCAAACATTTATCTAGACATGAGGAGTTTGGATCAATGCTAATGAAGAGTTGGTAATCCAGAAATTTATCCAAACAAGAGGAGTTTGGATCAATGCTGATGAAGAGTTGGTAATCAAACATTTATCTAGACATGAGGAGTTTGGGTTGATGTTAAAAAAAGGGGTTTATGTTGATGCTGATACAAATTTTGGTTTTCATTTTTTTGGGGGATACGTAGGAATTTTAAGTTTTACATTTTTAAATGTAAACTTTAAGGGGGGGTTGTTGGAAAATAAAGTTTACATTAAATAAATTTAAAGTAGGTTTACATTTAGTAAATTAGCTGTTAGGTTAGTTTTTAGTAATAAATAAAATAATTGTTAGTTCTGGGAAGTTATTCTTGTAAGGGAATTTAGGTGGTTATTCATAGGTATGAAATTTACGGGAATGCAATGCTTTTAAAAGCATTTACAATGCACATTGTAATTTACCTAGAATGAATATAATATTATTTTCTATTATTGTTTTATTGTTGTGCAACAATGGTGTAATTTGTGAAATGCTCATCTTTTCTATGAATATTAAATTTTAAGAAGACATAACTTAAGCAGTTATTTTCAATCATATC
>VDFB02382341.1:0-16870 GCA_007258455.2 Sequoia sempervirens | reverse complement strand
TATTGGAAGATTAGTAATTTAATTAAATAAATTTGATTTATTCATTTAAATGAAGAACATTAAGATTTAATTAAATAAAGTTGATTTATTTAATTAAAGAGAGAACACTAGGATTTAATTAAATAAAGTTGATTTATTTAATTAAAGGAGAAATTTTGATGAATTAATTAAATAAAGATTATTTAATTAATTGGTTTGTAAAGAAATGATCAAGGAAGAATTGGTGTTAGTAAATTAGGATCGAGTGCATGATATCATTTAGGATATTTTGAGTGTCTACATTTTTCCCCTCTTTGAAGCAATGTATTTGCTGCATTGATTCAAAGAATAACCTTGTCGAGATCAAAAAATTCAAAAAAAATATGAATTTTTGAAATGCCCCACTGCTGCCCCAGCGAGAAGAATTACGTTGGTATACTGCCCCCTTGAGAGATCAGATGAAAATTTGGATTTTTGGGTGATTTCTCAAAAAAAGATGATAAGTTGCCCGACAAGTCCAGAAAGGCTCCAGGATGTTGAAAATATACCAAAACGTGAAAAAAAGAGATGTGAATGAGCTTCGGTTGGGAAAAAATGGTGTCAGGGGTGCAAAACCCTAGTTTGACGGCTAAATCGGGGCAAAAAAACCCTAATTTTCATGCTTAAATAGGCTTGGAGGGGTCACTTTCCATTCATTTTTGCATTCACACTTTGAAAGTTCTAGCCTTCTAAGCTCTGACCCTCCTACAGATGGTGCAATGAGTGCTTCCCCGACACATTTCTGAGCGAGTCTGTGTGTACTAGAGACCTCCAGGCACAGGACCACTGGTATGTGACCCAAACCTGACTTTGAAATTTGATTTTTTAGTGCATTTATTATGCTTTAAAGAGTCAAAGTCCCCAACGTTGCTGTATAGTGATGCGCCTAGTGCAAAATCGATGACGTTGAAGCTCAAACAACACCGCTTGTGTAAATTACGACGCTGCTCGTGATTTGATATTAGGGTTTTAAATTCCAAATGGCGACGCTTTTGTGAAAAGTGACGCTTAGCTTGATTTGGGATTAGGGTTTTCAAGTCAAATGACGACGCATGTGAAAATGGTAGCACTGAAGTTGATTTAACATTTTCAAAGAGTTAAGTGTCACTGTTTGGAGTTTTACAAATAGCGACGCCTTTGCAAACTGTGAGGCATTCATGGTTCTTGGGTTGAAAACTCCAAACGGGGTCAGATCTTTTTACGAATTTTGACGTTGTGGCTTTTATGGGTTCAAGAGGTGATCCAACCTGTGCATTCACACGAGCATCGACCCTCAGTCCTGTGCAGATTGGGTGATTTATCAAAGTTGTGATAGGAGCACCTGGGGGAGATTGGCCTTTGGTACATTGCCTATACACCCATTTTCTGGACCCACCTGGCAATGATGACTATGTTGGCAGAGTGGTGGCACAGCGAGACCTCATCTTTTCACCTTTTGACTGGCGAGGCGACCGTTACCTAGGAGGACATATGGCGCATTCTTTAGTTGTTGTTTCACGATGATTGTGTGATCTACGATACATATGTTGACTCTGACACATGTTTTGAGGTCATGGAGGTCAAGGCGCTTGCACTCATCGAGGACAAATCGACTTGGAGTATTACAGAGGTCTGGTGCTAATTTTTAGGTTGATCGTTGCTACTATTATATCAAGGTTATTGGCTCTAGATCAGTGAGGCAGATACTTCAGTCCAGGATGGGGCTTGTCCTAGGAGAGGATGCTTTTTCAGAGGACACATTTTGCCTAGGGATCAGTGATGTTGGCCTCATTGTACCGCGACCTACATGATTTTACATATTGTGACAGTTGGGCGATTGGTACCAGAGTGACACTACTGCACATCTAGGCCTGGGAGCATATTATCGTGCTCTAATCGATTGTTACCTTGGTTGATACAAAGCCTGATGAACCTGCAATTTGGAGATACAAGGGTGCGATCAGTCTGAGACATATAGGACAGTTGGGGTCTACCTCACTAGCACCGAGTCCTAGATGAGATGACAGTGTTCTGCTAGCGCCCCTGGTTACAGATTCCTACATGGTACGATGGCATACAACAACTATTTTATGCTTGATAGACCTGATTGATATAGGGGAGGGAGCATACCATTATAGAGCGCTACCTTCCAGACAGGGTGGCCCGTCAGTTTAGGGAGGTTCAAGATCGACCAGATGACCAGTACACTGCCATCTTTTCCAGGTCATCCCAAGAGACTTCATGGGGATAGACGATTCCAGCATCCGATGTTGTTGATAGCTTCTGACATTTGGTTGCTAGGCCATGGGCCTACGCTTAGGGACCAGTAGATCTAGGCACAACTCATGCTTATGATGATTGGTTTAGACCTCCATGCCAGCTAACAGACCCAGGTGTGGCACTTCCACAGGGGAGACCTCGAGGGAGGAGCGCTCGAAGAGCATAGGCAGGACATGGTAGAAAGGATCCTGGAGCACCACCTAGAGATGGGAAACCTCCACGATAGCTAGAGTAGCAACCAAACCAACAGCTAGTCCAGCAGTCGGATCAACAATCAGATCCATGGGATGGCCAGATACAACAAGTTCTGCAGGCACAGATACAGGGTTTACATGTGCAACTACAGGCTGATACACTAGAGAGAGATCAGGCCAGGCAGCAGGTCCAAGCCCTTACTATTGAGAGAGACCATGAGCATTAGCAGAGACAGAACACAGAGCTTCAGTTAGCCTAAGAGGTCGATTGCAGGCAGCAGTTAAAGAGCAAGGCTATTGCATCCCAGGGGAGGACCTTACCAGCATAGATGTACCGTGAGGCAATCTAGGAGGAAGAGTACTACATACTTCATTATCAGTAGGTTGTACCTATGGCTTCTCAGGTGAAAGATTACTCTCAACAAATAGGGGCCCGACAGACAGATGTCCAGGCAGAGAAGCAGGCAGGCGAGGGGAGAAGCCACCAAGGCTAGTAGCAAATAGTTTTTGATCAGCGATTGATTCTTTTTGAGATAGTCTCACAAGCTCCATTTTATATAGCCCTGTGGGCATTGTACCTTGATTGATATACATACACTTGAGTCAGATTTGTACCATGACAATGATGATTTTTATATATATATGATATGGATATGATTGATTTATGATGCGATGTGTTCACTTTATTTATGCCCTATGGATGGATGCATTTGATGTTCTATGTATATGCAATGTGATTCTATATGATGATTATGCATATATTCATGGATGTTATGGATGCATTTTTTTTTGTATTATTTCTATGCACTTTTATGGTGATGATGTATGTGGTATGGATGTATGGATGCAAATGTTTATGGTATGCAAATGATTCTAAGAGGCTTAGACTAACAAACCTATATTATGCCCCAAATGATAATGCAAAATGGATGATGTGATACATTATGATTATTAGATGTTATGAAATGTTATGATATGCTCTTTTTCTTTTTCACTATCTTTTCTACGATGCATGTATGGATGATGTGATGATGTATATATGATTATGCAATGGATGTGAATGTATGGTTTAATGAGATGCTTAGAACAACCAATCTATATTATGGTGCAATGATGGAAATGCAATGCATGTGAAATGATTGGTGTTTCCTATTATATGTGATATGCAATATGTTGACAGTTTGTGGATGCAGGAGTGATGCATTAATGATGTTTGATTGACTGTCATGATACCATGTTAGTGCAGAGAGATGAAAGAAGAAATGAGACAATGACATGAGGATCCAAAAATTCCATGATCTGTTGAGACTTTATTAGATATGATGATGAATGATGATGATGTATTGCTTATCAGAGATTGGGATTTTTAAAAGAGCTTACTTACCTTATGTTTGATAACACACATAGATATGATGCATCAAGGTATAAATAACTAGGATGGCGTTGTACCTAGTGAGATGGACTTTAACTTAACAATCAAATAGGAGTATCCTTGTTCACACCTAGCATGCGAAACCCTATTTAGAATGCATTTGAGATATTTTAAACATCTCAGACCAAAACATAGAAAGGCAAGCCTTCCTATGTGGTCAACAAGACACCTAAAACACCCTCCCTATGGACCAAACAAAACACACATGACCAAAGTTATATTACAAGAATATCCAATAAGCACAACATAAAAAAGATAATGATCAATGCCCCATTCATTTCTCTCTAAATCATTTTGATTAGACATCATCGAGAGGTCATTGGAATGAGAGCAATAAGATAAATCAACAAGACAAAGAGCAAGCAAACAAACAAGTTAATGTTCTTCATACCTCTAGCCAAGACTAAACTACGGTGATGCCTGATGTTGATGTCCATTGTAGGAAGGATGCATCCTAGGACATGATTTTATCAGATGATTTGGGATTGACTGTATGATGAGCTATTAATGCCAAGAGTTGACCAACTTGTTTACCTATTGACCTAGACTTGAGACCTTGACATTTGAGTTTTCAGCTTTGATGTGCTAGACTTGTTTCCAACTATTTCACCAAAGGTTGTGGATGACAATGATTTATTATGAGTGATGTTTATTGTGGGTGTAAGCGAGATGAGATGGATGGATTTTTTTTAAAATAATTTGGATGGTTTTGATGTTTTTTGAAATGTTTGAGGTTGTTTTTGGTATTTTTGAGATTTTTTGATTTTTAAATTTTCTAATGTTTTGGTGTTTTTGAGATTTTGACCAAGAACCTATCCTAGGAACCTATCCTAGGGGCCTTGAGGGCTAATCAAAGATTAGCCTTTCCCTAGATACACATAGAGACCATGTAGTTCGGTACTGAAACTCATTATTAATGAGAAATGAACAAAGCGAACTACAGTTTATTGTAATGAACCCCAAAGGACTAACCTAGGGTGTCTGGGGATGATCAAAGATCAACCTTGCCTACATTGAGCTCATAGACTAGTAGTTCAACAAGATGACTATTTTTGGATTTTTAGCTTTTTTACTATTTTTGGATTTTTTGATATGTTTTGAGGTTATTTTTGGTATTTTCAAGATGTTTTACAAATCTTTTGATTTTCAATTTTCAATGTTTTGGAATTTTCTAAGATTTGACCAAGAACCTAACCTAGGGCCTATCCTAGGGGCCTCAGGGGCTAATCAAGATTAGCCTTGCCTATCATTATACATGCAAGAATACGTATTTTATTAATACACAATCGTTTATTGATGAGATATGAACAAATGCATTGCTAGTTTATTATGACGAACTCGTAATGCACTGACCTAAGTGTCTCAGGGGATGATCAAAGATCAACCTTTCCTATGTTCAAAGCTCAAAGAGAATATAGTTCAACAAGATGATGACTCTATTTTGACTTTTTTTCTAACTTTTTGACCTATTTTTGGGATTTGATATGTTTTGGATGTTTTAGGTATTTTTTATTTTACGATGTTTTGGATCTCTTAATTTTTTGAATGTTTTGGATTTTTCTAATTTTAAGGAAGACTTCAAGAATATACACAAAATCTGATCCAATGTAGGTATAAGAACATGCCCCCAACATGATGTGCTAGACTACTTTGATATAGGTAGGACAAACTACATTAGGAATGGGCTGAGTAGTACCAAGAGGGATCATGATATGAACACAGGATCAAGCTATGATGCGGTCATGGATGGGTGATGGTCTGAGATATGGAATGTGATGGATGAACGATCTGAGAACAAATTAGAAGAGAGATCATGGTGGATGGAGAATTAACTGACTACATGAGTACCTATTTTCGAGGTTTTCACCAAGGTACTTGCCCAAAAGCACCACTAAAAGTGGTTTTTCACTAGAGGACAATTTTTTTTTTCAATCCTTTTTATGATTTTTTTTGGATTTTTATATTTTTTGATTTTTTTGTATTTTTTTGGATTTATACCTTGCAAGCTTAGGCATAAATTTTTTTAAGATGGGAGCTATTGATGGGATCCTACAGAGGTTCACCTTCTAGTGTTGACAACTAATATGCTCCTGATTTGTAGCTTGTTGTGATGATGAAGGGTACCAACTAGTTGGGTTCAAACTTTCCCTTGTTGTCTAGATTTGGTACATTTTTTTTATTCTCTTTCAATACAAGCTCTCTGACTTGAAAGGTCTGACTCTTAATCTTCTTGTTGTAGCTTCACTTGAGACGATTCTGGTAGACTTTTAAATGGTTTAAGGCATCCATGTGCCGCTCATCTAGTAGTTCTAGCTCGTTCAACCATGACACCCGATATCCTTCATCAGTAATGAGGTTCTGCAATGATATTCTTAAGGATGGGAGCTCAATCTCAATAGGAAGGGTGGCTTCTAATCCATAGACAAAGGAGAATGGGGTTGCACCTATTGGTGTGCGAATACTTGTTCGGTAAGCCCAAAGGGTGGGGTTCAATTGTAGGTGCTAGTCATGACCAACTTCATTGATTATTTTCTTTAAGATTTTCAAGATGGTTTTATTGGCAGCCTCAGCTCTGCTACTTCCTTGGGGGTAGTATGGAGTAGAAAAGCGATGTTGGATTTTGAACTTTTGGCATAGGTCTCAAACATCCTAGTTTTTGAATGGTGTCCCGTTATCTGAGATAATGGCTTGAGGGACACCGTGGCAGCAAACTAGGTAGTTCATGATGAACTTGGATATCTGCTTTCCTAAAATATAGGTCATGGGAATGGCCTCTACCCACTTTGTGAAGTACTCTGTGGTGGTGATAATGAACTTATGTCCACTAGATGAGGTGGGAGTGATTTTACCAATGAGATCGAGCCCCCATTGTGAAAAGGGCCAAGGTGTAATGATTGGGTGGAGCTCTAGAGCTAGTGTATGGATGAGATCCCCATGCTATTGACACTACACACATCTTCAGACATAGTCGTTAGCTTCCTTTTCCATTGTCAACTAATAGTACCCAGTCCTCAGCAGTTTCTTAGCCAAGGTTATACCACTCAAATGTGAACCAAAAATTCCATTGTGTACCTTGATTAAAGTAGTCAAAGCTTCCTTAGGGTTAAGGCATTGTAACAGGGTTCCCTCGATACTCCTATGGTATAGGGTGTCTCTTAAGATGACAAAATGGGATGACCTCTTGATAAATATTCTTTTAAGGTTTGGGGTGATATCAGCAGGGAGGAATCCTATTTTCAAGTAGGTGTAAATGTCATGATACCAAGGGTCATCGGGACCAACGATTTCACACATGAATTTAGACTCTGGTACCTCAAAAGTTGGTGTGAGAAGCTGCTCTACAAGGAATTCTTGCTTAGGGGCGTTGCGTGGGATATCCAATAGTGATCCGATTGTTGCCATAACATCTGCTGCTCTGTTCTTTTCCCTAGGTATTTTCTCAAACATGATGTCAATGAATAATTCTTTGAGGATTTCCACCAGTTTCTTGTATGGGGTCAACTTTTCATCCTTTGTTTGATATTCATCATTGACCTGGTTGATGATAAGCTGCGAGTCTCCATAGACCTTGAGTGTCATGATCTATCATTGTACTACAATTTTGAGTCCTATAACAAGAGCCTCATATTCTACAATGTTATTTGTGCAAGGAAAAGACAACTTGTATGACTTTGGTATGTAATATCCTTGTGGTGTAATGAAGAAGACTCCGGCTCTTGACCCATGTTGTGTTTAAGATCCATCAAAATATACTTTCCAGTGATCTGCTATGCTTATGTTAAAGATGGACTCATCGGGGAACTTTGATACAAGTTGGTTCTCTAAATACATCGGTGCTTTTTCCAACTATTCTACAATTACTTGTCCTTTAATTTCCCTTCATTCTACATACTCAATGTCATGTTCTATCAGGATCATGACCCATTTAGCTGTTCACCCTGTGAGCGTTGCTTTAGAAAGCAAATACTTGAGAGGATCTATCTTGGCAATGAGTTTTATCTGATGTGTTAGCATATAGTGTCTGAATTTTTGTGTGGCGAACACAAATACTAAGTAAGCCTTCTCAATGGATGTATAATTCATCTCATGTCCCACCATGGTTCTACTAATGTAGTAAATAGCTCTTTCTTTCCCATTTTCATCATGTTGTGCTAAGAGAGTGCCAAGGGCTGCTGCTGTTGCAGATATATACAGGATTAGTGGCTTACCTAGAATTGGTGGCATAAGAACTGGTGGTGTGAGAAAGTATTCCTTAATTTTATTAAATGAATAATCACATTTCTTGTCCCATTTGTATTCCACCCCCTTGTGGAGTAGATGAGAATATGGGATAGCCTTATCTGCTAACTGTGTTATAAACCAATGAATGGATTGGAGTCTTCCCTGCAAACCCCTTAACTGCTTCAATGTTCTTGGTGCCTCCATCTCGAGAATGGCTTTGAATTTGGTAGGGTCTATCTCAATTCCCCTCATGGACACAATGTACCCGAGGAGCTTTCCTGACTGTACACCGAAGACACACTTTTTTTGGATTAAGCCTAACCTTGTATTCTTCTAGCCTGTCAAAGATGGAGCTTAGAGTTGGTATGTGATCCCGACACTTTCTTGATTTAGCTAATATGTCATCCACATAGTCTTCCATAGTTTTGTGAATCATTTTGTGGAAGATCAATGTCATAGCTCTTTGATAGGTAGCTCCTGCATTTTTCAACCCAAATGGCATCATGTTCCACCAATAAGTCCCCCATAGATAGGTGAAAGCTATTTTGTGTTGATCATCCTTAGCTATCATGATTTGATTGTACCCTGAGAATTCATCCATTAGTGACAACATTTCATGCCTCGCTATTTGATCCACAATCATGTCGATATTGGGAAGAGGGAAGTCATCCTTGGGGCACACCTTGTTTAGGTCCCTAAAGTCAGTGCAAATGTGGATGACCCTAGTGGGCTTAGAGACTGGTACCAAGTTTGAAACCCATTCTGGATAATCAATTGGCCGTATCAATCCAGCATCAAGGAGCTTCTATAATTCAAGTTTGACCAGTAATGCTATTTGTGGATGCATTTTTCTCAACTTTTGTCTTACTAGTTTTTCCTCTGGATAGATGACCAGATGGTGAACCACAACCTCTGGATCAAGACTAGGCATGTCAGCATAGGTCCATGAAAAGTTTACCTTTCTTTCCCTTAGAAAAGTAACTAGGAGTTCTTGTTCTTTTTTCAAAAGTGATTATGCATAAAATGTGATATGTGGTGTTTCCTCGGTCCCTAGATTGACCAGATTGCACCTTTTTGCCAAGATTGTTGACTTCTCCTAATGAATAGCACTAAGGGGAAGATTGAATCCCTCATCTTCTACAACCTTAGAGAGGTTCTCATCATTGGATGCATCCTTTGTTTTTACTATTTTCGGGTCAGAGAGTGGCATAGTGTGGTTTTCACTTAAAGACCTAGATATTATTCTTAAATTTTCACTTTTGCAACTAAGGGATTCAATCATTTCCCCATAGTAGGCATGTGTGTCTAGCTCAATGTCAAACCCAACCTTGTGATCTCCACATGGTAGAGTATCCAGCAGTCCCATGAATTTCGAGAATGCCTCATCGTTTTCGAATGTGTCTAAAATCGGTGGTCATCATTGGTCATAATCGATGAGTTGGGGATAGACAAGTTTTAGCTCAGTAGTCGAGTCATCTGATTTGAAAGATAAGGTACTAATCATGAGAAGGGAGGAATCCTAAAATAACATAGGTAGGTTCGTGAGGGGGTCCTCAAAAGGATAAGTAATCAATACCAGAACTAAGGGGGAAGCTTTGAATTTTCTAACCGGGGCACCTTTTCCAAGTATGGTTAATTTCGGAGGAGTACATCCAAGGCCAAGATTCCTTACACGCTTCTCAGGAATGATAGGTTCTAGAAGACTATTGTCATTTTTCCCAAGTTTCTTATTTTTGTTGTATCCCATGCCAAGCATCATTTGTAGTCCTTTGTTGTTATCATCCATGGGAAGATCAAGCACAAGACTTTCATCTTGATATATCAAACTGGATATGTCCTTTTCGTCTACCACTTCTTGGCTTAGGTCTCCCCAGCATATGAATCTAGAGGGGTTTGCTTTAAAGGTTTGGGATGATGTGTCAATTAGTTGGGGCTACCCACGAGACCTAGGAGATTGAGGTAACTTTCCTATTACAAAGGCACTCTTCTTCATTTTGTAATCCCCACACCCATTGTCTTGGATAATGACTTTAATATCAGAGATGTCTGAAATGGCGGGTGTCTTTTTCTCAGAAGTGGAGGCAAGGGTAGATGGGTCTATATATGGAGTCATAGGTCCTTCATCATTCTTTGGGAGTTGAGGGATCTTGTAGTACTTGGCTTCCAAGTTCTTGCAACAATAAAATGGCTCAGGATCACCAGGGATTGTGACCTCTTGATTTTGATAGGGAAACTTGACACATTGATGGAAGTTAGATGCGACAGCTTGCATTCCATGGATCCATGGGCACCCTAGGAGGATATTGTAAGGTAGTTCTAAATCAAGGACTTGGCATGTAGTTTCCATGATGGCTAGCCCTACTTGAATAGGGAGTTGAATAGTGCCTTGAGATGCTCTTTCTTGATCATCATATGCCTTGATTGTAATACCTTTACCTTTTTCAATGGCATCCTCAGAGAATCCTAGATTCTTTATTAGCTTGAGGATACAAATATTCAGACCTCCACCCCCATTCACCAAGACTCTTTTGACTTTATTTTTATGGACCAAGACCTTGAGATGGAGTGCGTGATTATGAGATGGTTGGGTTGGGAAATCCTATTCAAAGAATGTTAGGAGATGTGGTGTGGTGATGTGTTTGAACATAGCTTGGAACTGGTCTGCATTAAGATTTGTGGGGACAGTGGATGAATCCAATGCTTCTTCTAGGATCTTCCTATGTGCAGGTGAGATTTTCAACAACTCCATGATGGAGATCTAGGCGGGGTTCTTTTTAGCTGTTCCAAGACATTATAACCATTGGGAACGAATTTTAGATTAGGGTTTGGTGCCTTGGGTGGTTGTGATGGTCCAAGAATGGTAACTCTGCCACCGCGTGTGGTGACTCCACAATCATCTCTAGCTCCTTTGACGTTGAAAATAGTGACCCATTCACCTAAGGATGCCACAACATGATCGTAAACATGGTTTACATTGTTATACTTTGTCTTCCCATTGTTGCTCCCTTTATTGTGATCTGGGATTAGATTCATGTATATCTTAAGGTCCTAATTTCCTGCGGGTTATTCAACATTTATGGTTGTCATCAATAAGGTCTTGGATCAAGTTTTTCAGTCTCATGCAAATGGTCATTGTGTGCCCCTTGATTTTATTAAAATCACAAAGGTGGTTTTTATTATAACTTGGTGGTTTCACTTGGGGCTCTTGATAATTCTCATAAACGGGGATTTGAATGAGATTCTCCTGTACCAATTTTTTCATGACAAATTCGATTGATTCCCCAAGGGGTGTGTATTTTCGTTTGGGGGGATACTTGTTTCGCAGGGGTGGTCCCCCTTGATTATTTAGATTATTGACCACTTGATTGTTTGGTTGTTGCAATACTGCGTTGGTTTGTGTGTTGTTTTGGTTATTGGCTTGCGGTTGCTGATATGGTTGTGTGTTTTGCCTCGGAGCACTGACAACAACTTTGGCATCAAACACACCATCGTTAGTGACATTCTTGTTCTTTTCCAATGTGCAAGGTTTTTCGTTATAACTAGTTGATGGGCAGTTGTCTTGATAAGTAGGTGTCCCCCCTTGCGTGATAAGGTCTCTTTCGATGTTGAGTGCCTTGGGGATCAACTGGTCATATGTGGTGATGCATTACATTTTTAGATGGAAACAAGGTTCCTTCGAGATTAGTGATGATAGTGCAGATTTGTTGTTCTTTTGCCACAATCCACTTGCTCCTATTGGCCTTGGATCACCATCATTGTAAGAAGGATGCGAATGTTTCCCCCTTAGCTTGTTTGAGAGAAAATAGTTCTTCTAGACTTACATCCATGCCTATGTTGAATGTGTAGTTCTATATGAATACGTCCACAATTTCTTGGAACTTTTTGATTATGGGAGAAAGGCGAGAGAACCATTCCATTGTTGATCTAGCCAAAATCCAAGGGAATAGTCGCATTAGATAAGTGTCATTGTATGCAACTTCCATACAATGTA
The DNA here is from genome assembly GCA_007258455.2 of Sequoia sempervirens. NCBI lineage: Eukaryota > Viridiplantae > Streptophyta > Pinopsida > Cupressales > Cupressaceae > Sequoia > Sequoia sempervirens. The sequence continues at coordinate 4,755 of VDFB02382341.1, read as the reverse complement.
CTTGGAATTCCCTGATTTGATCTTCAGGATTACCCGTCCCATAATATTTGTCAAATTTAGGTATCTCAAACCCTTTTGGGAATGGAACCATCACAATGCTTCTATCAAATGGATAAGGGCACAAATTTCTTGGTTTTTTTGTTGAATTCCTTGATTGGAGGTCTAGCACTTGTTGTGAAAGGAATTTGGTTTGTGCAGACACATCATTTTGTGGATCAGGCAGTGGGATGAATGTGCTTTGAGGTGTTTTGATTTTTTGAGTGATGGGTGGGTTGTTTTGGGTGTTCGTGGGAGGTGGTTGCAAACTTTGTTGTGCAATCAATGCTTTTCAGTATGCCTACAATTGTTGTTGTACCAAAAATGCTTGTTGTTGGTCTTGTTGTTGTGCCAACAATGCTTGTTGTTGGTCTTGTTGTTGTTGTGCCAACAATGCTTATTGTTGGGCTAGTAGTTGAGCTACTTCTTGTTGCTCTTGGTATTGCTACAAAGCTTTCTAATAGGCTTGCTGCTAAGCCACTTGTTGTTGTGCCTAGTATTGTGCTTGCGCTTGATCTTGTTGCACTTGATATTGAGCTTGTTGAGCAGTTTGTGCAGCTTGGGTAGCCTGTGCAGCTTGTGTTGTTTGCACAACTTGTGTGGCTTGTTGTTGTTGTAATAAAGCTTGGACTGGGCTTATGTAGCTTTTTATGCTTGTTGTGTGGCTTGTTGTGCCTGTGCTCGTTGAGTAGCTTGTTGTGCAACTTGCATGGCTTGTTGAGCTTGAAATTGTTGGAATGCTTTCTAATAGGCTTGTTTAGCAGCTTGCAGTGTGATACTATATTGATTTTCCATGTTTGGTTTTGATGGTGGAGGTGGAGGATTCAAAATTGTGTGAGATGTTGGGATGAGAGTTTTTTGAGGTGGTTGTTGGGGTTTTGTTGGATTGATGATAGGGGGTTATGTGATAGATGGTGCAGTTGTTATGCTAGGTCCTTGGGAGACCACATTTATTGATGGTGTCATGATTGATTGGGTTGTTTGGATTGGTGTCACCTGGTGTTGTGATATCAAAGGGCATGATCGCATGGATTTGGTATAGTTGATTTGATTCCATGATTGAGGATTTCTTTGATTTGGTTCATTGAGGATTGCAAAGGGGATTTCCCTAAATCGAGACTTGGTGTGGATGTTAATGTAGAGGGGACAAATATGTAGGTGGTGCGTTTCTTGAGTTAATGATTTATATCAAAAGATTCCCTTGTCCAAATGCCAGTCCCCCTTCCTTGTGGAATTCATTGAGAGAGAGACTTGTGTGTTAAGAGAATATGCTAGTGATGCGGAGAAAGTGGATGGATTGTTGGTGTCATGAAAGATGAGTGGAACATATGGGTGTTTTGGATCTTGAGGAATGGTATTTGGTTGACCCAAGATGGTGTTTGCATCTAAGTCTTGGTTGTTTACAAGGGGATGTGTTTGAAGAGCATAAAGCAATGAACTCCCCTTGGTAACGTGGTTGACTTGGGAGGCTTATGATGAAATTACATATGGCATGTGCTTTGTATCGATGCTTAAATAAAGGCGTGAATGAGACTAATGGTATAATCCCAAGAGGTTTCTCCGCTAATACTACTTATATCGCAGGAAGGGGAGCGTAGTCCCTTTCTGGAAATAATTCCAAAATGTATTGTGAAGGATTAAGTTCACTCATTAAGTGTTGGATACCTTGTGGATTTTCGTGATTTGAATCTAGCTTCCAAAGATTTCACCAGCCCTGGTAATACTGAGATATCCTCCACTGGAAACCTCAAGATCTGCATGGTTTATAGCTGAGGGCAGCATTGCTGCATCCAATGGGGCTTGACGAAAATAATCGCTTCACTGGAATGACGCTCTTTGTTTGTTTCCTATGTTCTTGTGTTGAGATCTAGTTTGGAACATAAAAGAAGGATCAAATTTTAGGAATATGGGAGGTAAACCTCTAACTCCTTAGATTGGTCTAAAATTTAGGTACAAAAAAGAAATTTTAATATTTTAAGGATCAAAGGGTGGTGATGAGACAATGAAAGATGGGTGATGTGAATGGATTGAACTCATGAACCTCGAGGATATTAGAATTTTAGGACTTTTGGATTTTGGATTTTGGATTTGATTTAGATTTGATTTTGATTTGATTTTGATTTGATTTTGACTTGATTTGGATTTGATTTGGATTTGATAATGAACTCATAAACTCCAAGAGGTTAGATGTTTGTCTTGGAATAAACTTGTCCACAAGGTGATAATTTAACTAAATGTATGAAGAAGGATTCATCTACACACACCTAGTCAAACAAGAGGATTTTGATTTGATTTAAAGGATTTTCCAAAAGTCTAGTATGAAATATTTTTCCAAGATTCTAAGAGTTGTTTGTGAGATGGGTTTTGATTGATGTTTTGAAATGGATGAAAGTGTTGATTTTGATCCTAAGTGAACTTAGAGAGACTTTTGTTTACAAGACCTAGGTATTGAAGAACATGCTATACTTCCAAGAACTTGTCAAATCTACAAAGTGAGATACTCAAAACGTTGAAAGAGACTTGGATTTTGATAATAATAGAATGAATACAAATTGGGATTGTCCTTTGATGCATGTTTGTAAAAGTTATAAAGTAATCTTTCTCTAACTTGATAAAGCATAGACTGACGTTTCTTGAGATTACTTGGACTAAGACATTTGTGATGATTGATGGACTTTGGTTTTGGAACTTTGATCTTACGGGAAATCATTTGAGAAAACACATGTGTGGGGTTCAATTGTCTTTTATCTTTTCTTAATGAGTTCTTTTTACCACAAAAACTTTCTTGCTTAGCTTTTCAACTAAATGTCTATCTCTCAATTTCTTGTCATCCCACAAAGTCCATTATGTGGAAATCAAGAAAATCAAGGCAATAGTTCCCTAATGTTGACTTTAGAGAGCAAATTGAGATATAAATCCAAATACTTAGAAACCTCTAAGGATGAAATCCCTAGGGACAAGTAGTAGCAATTGGATTTTTCAAAGGTATTTGCTCCTTCTAAAGGTTTGAAATTTAATGTCCTTGTTGAATGTTTGTTTTCAATATTTTTGGATCCAAGCAATGTGTTTAACTGACTCAAAGATTGCACAATCCTAAGATGGAAAATAAAATATTTGTTGAATTCCCACTTGGATAAATCCAACTGCACTTATTCAGAGTGGATGATTAGAAGCTTGACCACACTGGCTCCCCTCCATGGTACTCATTTCTATGGGTCAGTCAAGCTTTAGTTCTCATGAATCTTCCATGGTGAACTTTTCATCTCTACAAAGAATCACAAATATGTGGGACGACTCCAGAGGTCTGACCTCCTGACGCCAACAAATATTGGGATTTTTGGCTACTAAACAAGAGTTTGTAATAAGGGCATATGGTTCAAAGGAAACAATGATAAACTCCCTCAAGAGGTCTCCCAACCCTTAGAACAAGGGCTTTACGCATCATAATGATATTGGGGGAGAGCTATCATGCATCACTTTGTTGATTGCAAACTTTCCTTGCAACCAATAATTTGTATAACGGTTCGGAAGAGCTTGGATTATGCTCATTACCGCTTGGGTCATTCCCTTGGGATGAGTACTTTTTCCCACCAAGACAAGCCCTCTAAAGGTACAAAAAAGTGAGCAAGTACATCTGTAGTTTGATCAATCCTTGTTTGCATGAACAAGGAGAGAACACACGCGAGGCCTTTTCTCACACTAGCAAGATTTGTTCAATTTTTAAGAGCCCAAATTTGAAATGTGGAGGAAATCCTTTAGACAACCTAATATCACCAAAATTCTTTTGATTCTCAAGATCACCGTGAAGCGCGAGAGAAGTGCATACGCATTTCGATGGTATTAGTTTGTAAAAAATATTATAAAACAAGATAAGCACATGTTCATTTTAGACCTCTAAAGCAATAGTGAGTTCTTTTTAGAGCACAAAACTTGAGTGTTTGAAGTTGATTGTTCAATTTTAACCAAATCCAAAAACTAGTGAGTTTCTAATATTCTTTTTAACCAACTTTGAGAAAAAGAAAGCTTTTATATGTTCTTTTTAAAGCCTAAATGAAATGTATTTGAGTCCTAAACTAAAAGATAACAAGATTCCAAAGATTGGGTTATAGGTGTCCCCAAAGTGTTAAAGAACACTTTTTTACAATTATGAAAAAGAAAGTGCCATAGGAAGCTCTTCTTGTTTCCTCTTCTTCCTTATCACCTCAATAAGTTAACAACCTACAAAAAATAGGGCCACAAAACAGGTTAATGGTCAAGAGAAATCAACAACATAAAGCACATGCCAAAATAAATTTGAAAACTAATTTTTACCCCAACCAGCATCGCAATCCACAAAGGCGTTGTTGTTTGGAGCTTCAATGTCGCTCTGTGGAAATTGACGTCGCTCTGTGGAAAAACAAAGACCACGATTGCATCGCTATATCACCCAGCGTCACATTTTGGAATTTGACTAATCCGGCCCTCAAGAAAAACACTACAGTGTCACCCTTTAGATACAGAGGTAGCATCGCTAGGAAACGTTGCTATATAGCGATGCTAGATTGATAGTGTCGTTGTTTGTCCTCCTCAACGTCATTGTGTCCTGAAAGAATAGAAAATGGAAAAAAAATAGCGAAATTGACCAAAAAAAGTGTTAATTTTGAGATTTCTGCCTCCTAGCGCCAAAATGTGAATGCTTTGCCTAAACCTGCTCAAACATGAACAAACAATCAAACATTA
>VDFB02382340.1:0-21901 GCA_007258455.2 Sequoia sempervirens | reverse complement strand
ATTCATGGTATCGCAAGGAAAACTATTGGGACACATTGTGTGCAAAGTAGGGCTAAAACCAGATCCAAAAAATATAGAGTAATCGTATAGATGTGTTGATGTGTTTTTCGTGACCGCACCAACGCAGAATAAAGTTGCCAACGGCTACCCTATTCTCTCTTAATCAAAGTATCCAGCACGCTAAGATTGCGAGAGAGTTCGTGCGTTCAACTCCAAGGTTCCTTCAATGCGAATAGTCTCAGTTGGCTCGATGTGATTTGCTGGTATTTCAAGGGGACTTACGAAATTGTTCGGCAGCGGAGAAAGGAATTCGAATGCTCGAAAGGTTTGTCTATAAAGTTCTTGTTTCAGAAGGTACTGAATGTAAATAGTGCTGGGTTAAGAAGGCTCTAATCTACTCTAAGGCGTGGGACATGGCGATCAATTCTCACAAGCTTCAACCAAGCTCTGCTTTGCCTCGCTTCGGACAACCTCCACAGAACCGGTGCAATCTTCAGAGGAGTAGCTCAAGGTGTTCAGATCACTACTTAGCATGAAAATACCATCACAACGACGCATATAAACATACAAATCATGATCGAAGTTAAGTACACGATATTCCAGTTGACCACACAAGGCGCATTCACCATTAGCGAACACACTAGTGGTATGGTTAGACGAAGTTTGCTCAAATTGAAGACCACATTCCACAATCATTAACTACTTGCATGAAATGAAATTTATTCTACTTTAAGATCCTATTTGAATAAGAAGGACTAAGAAACCTTGCTAGCTACTCACAACAAAAGACGAGATCATCATCAACGAAAACTCTTTTTATTGAGAGAGTGTTCACAACAATTTCTTACAAAGTTTTCAAAGGAAAAACTTTCCTTCTTCTTCAATTACACTATCAATCTATACTAAGCTACTTCTAAGTTGTCCCTCTACTCTATGTCTACTGTCTAACTTAATGCCTATTCTAATGAGGTACAAATGAGGGGGGATGCCCCTTTATATAGCTGGCCAAGTCCAGTGGACGGTCTAGATTACAATCGACTGGATGGCCCAGATTGTGCCAACTCAGCCCTAAACAAGATTCACCCTAAAAACCGCCACCAAGAGGAGTGGGGCAATAAATGAGCCATTAATGTCCATCATCCTTCTAGAAGACTCCAATCCAGAGACGCGTTCGCATTGTTCTTGTCCTTTTTCTTGACTGCAAATTGGATGAGTCTGGTCGCCACTACTTCAACCTCTTGGATTGATTGGTAGGCACGTTCTTAATTTGAAACTTCAAGACTGTAACTTTTCTCTTGCTTGATGATGATTTTCCTCTGTTGTTCTCTAACTCTGAAGTGTTTGAGGATCATTTCCAACCTCTGGGCCTTCGTTATTTCCATTCTTGAATTTGAAGGTTTTTTCAGTCTTGGACTCGATCATTTCCGCTTGCCATTCGCCTGACTGCGTTGAGTGCATATTGGGTCTTTCAGGAGAAATTCCAGCACTTAGCCACTTCTTCCAACATGCAACTCTTCTTCTTGCTCCATCGCTTCAAGTCATCGTGCACTAGCCCCATCGTTCACCCTGCAAAACAGATAAAAAGAAGAGCACCAGAACACTTATAATAAAAGTTCACTTTACTCACCTGATTTTCATGCTTCGATCTTCCAAGGGTTCGTCGTTTTTCTCTAGCCAACTTTTGCTCTCTTCATGTTTTTTCAACATATGTAGGCTGGGGCATATAACAGCTGTACATCATATTCCAATGCCTTAGAAAAAATTTCAACTTCCTCAAGGGCATATTTAAGAGATGCACTTTTAAAATCATCTTTTGAGAGTGTTAGCTTTAATTGCATCTTCTTCAAGAAATTCACTTTTCTGGCTGAGGCATTGACAACCTGAGATTTCATCCAACTCTAGCTCAAGAAGATTATTTTCATCCGGAACTTGAGCAAAAATTATCTAGGCATCCAACTTCAAATTCATTCGCCAAGGCATTTTTATGTCAACAACACATTTTATTCCCTGCCTTAGAAATTTTTTCAAATTTTCCTTAGGAAATTTTTACCAACCTGGTGCCCATAAAAAATCCTCACCCCGAAGGCTTCGGCAAAGTGTGGAAGACTTTAAAATCCATTCCTCATCGCAAACGTCCAATACCCAGAAGAAAATTCCCTTCAGAAAGCGTTGAATTCATGTGTCTCCAAACGAAGGGGTACATTTAATTTTTTGAATTTTTAACCTTAGAAAAATATTTTATCAACAATTTTATTCTTATTCTTCACATATGGGCGTATTTTCTTGCTTTGTCATGAAAATCCTCATCAACCTCACGAAGCTGACACCTTCTGACTCATTCTCGCCAACTTTATTCATCCCTGAACAAATTTCATCATCCTCTCAAGTCTGGGCGTACTTTTCTTGCTTTGACACTTAGAAAATTTTCTAACTCATTTTCCTCAAGCTGGGTGCATTTTCAGGGTCATACTTCCACTTTAGACACTAAGAAAATTTTCCAAGGCTCCACCAGGTCAAGGGCGCATATAGGGGTCTAAGCTTTTAGTTTCCAACACTTAGTCAAATCACAAGCCACTCCAGCTAAGGCGCATTTTACCATCTTTACTTCCAATTTGGGTGCCTTAGACAAATTTTTGATGCCACCAACTTCTCTTCAACCTAGGCGTACATGAAGGTAGTTGTCTCAAGTTTTCAACACTTTGTTAAACTTTCTCATGCCATCTCCAAGTGAAGGCGCATTTCACCCTTCATACTTTCACTTCGCTCTTGCCTTAGAAAAATTTCTATTTGATTCTTCTTGGATGGCGCATTTACCTAGGTGAGCTTCCATTTTGTGACACTTAGAAGAATTTTCAAGTCTCCCCTTTCTTCTTGGGCGCATATAAGGTCTTCCACTTCAATTTTCATGCCTTAGAATATTCTCCACACTTCCTCTTGAGTTAAGGCGCATTTTAGAGGGTGTGCTTTCAGTTTTGGATACTTAGGCAAATTTCTAAGCATCTCTCCAAGCAAGGGCGCATTCAAGAGGTGCAGCTTCAAGTTTTGATGACTTAGACATTTTTCAAAGCTCCCCATGCAAGTCTAGGCGCATTTAGCTAGGCCTACTTCAAATTTTCTACACTTAGTAAAGTTTTTACCCTCCTTCCATGCTAGGGCGCATATGACCCTTCAAGCTTCAAATTTAAATGACTTAGAAACTTTTCAAGTCCCTTCCAACCTTCCAAGGCGCATATTCATGGGTGAGCTTCAAGTTTTGAGGACTTAGTAGAATTTTTAAGCATTCATTTTGTCAAGGGCGCATTTACCACCTTGTGCTTTGAGTTTGACGCCTTAGAATATTTTTCTATCTTGATGTCTCCTTCCTGGGCACATTTGAGGCCATGTGCTTCTAGTTTGAGTTCCTTAGCATTTCTTTAACTCATCTTCTTCAACCTAGGGTGCATTTAGGCCCTTATAGTTTCAATTTCGATGACTTAATCAAATTTTTATCAACTTTCCCTTTACCTTGGGCGCTTTTGGGGGGTCAAGCTTCCAATTTAAACACTTAGAATATTTTTAAAGACCCCCTTCTTCTTCATGGGCGCATATGAGGCCTTGAGCTTCAAATTTTCCCATACTTAGAGATTTTCAACTTGCTTCCAGCTAGCAAGGGCACATTTGAGAGGGTGAGGTGGATGAACTTCATTACTTAGCCATTTTCCTTCCTTCTGGCAGCTTCTCCACGCCTTACTATATATAGTAAGTCCTTTGATTTTCACATCTCTGAAGCTCAGATTGACTTGAAATTTTAACCACTGGATCCTCATGACCTTGTTAGTCTGTTCATATTGCTATCTCGGGCTGACCTGCTAAAAATAACACATCTCTGAAGGTGGTTTACTATTTTTAGTAACTGCCTGTTTCTGAGACCTCCACAACTCCGTTTGACTTGAAATTCGAATGACGTGCTCCTCATCGGGTGACCTACCCGTTGGCATCGGTGCCTTCTGCTGATTTACTATTTTTAGCCAGTTTCTGGAATGCCTTACTATAAATAGTAAGTGCTCCGTTTGCCTTCAAATTTTACCGGTGGATAGCTCGAGAGATGTTGATCGCAGTGGGATGCACCAATTTTCGAAAATTCTGACATTTTACCCCTCTTTTTGGGTCCCGAAGCTGCAAACCCTAATTTGACTTGCATGCAAATCAAACGACCTCCGTTTGACCCCATTTTTGTTGCACTTCGCCCTGTTTGTGGTTCTGATGCACTGGGCAGCTGCCAGAATGGAACTGCTAAAAATAGTAAGTCACTGAAAACTGATCATCTTGCTTTGCATGTCACACCATTGCGAAGCTCTCGAAAAACCCATAAGGAAAATGCTGACATGCAATGAAAACCCTGACATGCAAACCCTAAAAATAGCCTCTGAAGGCTGAATTTTGAAAGTCATTATCTCACTTTGCATGTTATATCATCGTGAAGGTCTCTGAAAACCTAGAAAGAATCTCCAGACATGCATTGGAAAACTTGACATGCAAACCATAAAAATAGCCTCTGAAGCTGAATGCTAAAAATAGCAAGTTGTCGGTTTCAGCTCAAAATTTGTAGACGAGTAGCTTGAAGTGTTCTGGATGCAGTGTGACTGAGAGAACTTCAAAAAGTGCCGAGAGAACGCCCTGAATTGAACACTTACTAAAAATAGTAAGTTGCCGGAATTCAATGAAACTTAGCTGGGAACCTGCTGGAAGCATATTGACTGCCATGCTGAGGTTAGATTTCAACTTGATTACTTCATTCGATTTTCAATTGGCTAGAGAGATACAAACCCTAATTCTCAAACTTGGCCAAAATTTCAATCCAGGCGGGCGCATCCCCAGAAAGACAGACAACAGAAAAGAGAGACAACGACAAAACAAACTAAAATCAAGCCAAAAGTTCGAAACGAAGCAAAAACTAGGGGGTCCCCATTTGCAATGGGGCGATGTGTGAAAAAGGTCACAACAAGATGGAGGCCCCGTAGAATGTCACTGGCATAAAGTCCTTCCTCGGGAACGTTGGGTACTACAGGAGATTCATCAAAAACTTTGCACAAGTGTCCTACCCTCTCCACCTATTGACGAGGAAGGGACAACCTTTCATATGGGCAGAGGAACAAGAAAAAGCGTTCAATGAATTGAAGGATCGGCTGATTAGTTCACCCATATTGGCGTACCCCAATTGGAACAAGGAGTTCCATGCACATGTGGATGCCTCAAATTTTTCCATCGGAGCAACCCTAGCTCAAGTGGGAGTACACGGGCTAGACCATTCGGTGTTTTTCACAAGTCGGTTACTTTCAAAAGCAGAGAACTATAGTATGACCGAACGTGAAGCACTCGGGATGTACTCAGCGCAAAAATTCAGGCATTACTTACTGGCGACACCGTTCACGTTCTATGTGGACCACCATGCTCTAATGTACCTGGTGAACAAGCCAATAATACAAGGGAGAGTGAGCAGGTGGCTGTTACTTCTCCAAGAATTCACATTCACGATTATCACACGTCTAGGGAAAAGCCATGTGAGCGTCGACCAATTGTCAAGGATCCGGTCGAGCGAACTTGTTGAAGGTGGGGTGAATGAAGATTTCTCGGATGCACACCTATTTCATATTGTAGTACTCCCTTCATGGTACGAGAAGATTGGAGAGTACTTGTCGACATCGACATTCTCGAAGTAGATGCCACCAATAGAGAGAAGGAAACTCGTATTGAAGAGCAAAACATTCTAGCTGATTAATGGGTTGCTGTACAAGATGGGGTCGGACTAGATACTTAGGAGATGTGTAATAGAGGAAGAGATACCAGGTGTACTTAAAGAAGCACACGAGGGTCTAGCTGGAGGTCATATGGGTCCGGATGCTATGGTGAGAAAAATCCTTTTGGCGGGCCTATGGTGGCCAACGATGCATATAGATGCCCGAGAGTGGGTGTTAGGCTGCGGCACCTACCAGAGGGTAGGGAAACCCTTGAAAAGAACTTCATGCCTTTATATTCGTCCCAACCTTAGGAGTTGTTCGAACGCTAGGGACTAGACTTTATCGAACAACTGAAAGTAAGCCAATTACATCGGTGTCGATATATAGTGGTTGCTACAAAATATTTGACAAAGTGGCCAGAGGCTTGAGCGTTTCCGGATAACATAGCACAAAGTATGGTAAGATTTATTTACGAACATATAGTAACACGGTATAGGATTCCAATACAGATTACCAGTGACCGTGGGGGACACTTTGTCAACCACGTCATTCGGTTGATGACGATGGAGTTTCGAATCTTCCATAACTTGTCGAGCCTGTACTACCCATGAGCCAACGACCAAGCGGAGTCCATGAACAAGGTGCTGGTGTCGATCATTCATAAGTCATGTGGCATAGAAGAAGCGGATTGGGAAGAGAGACTATCGATTGTCCTATGGGCATACCGTATGACCTACAAGGTGACAACCGGGCACATGCCCTTTCAGTTAATGTACGGTCAGGAAGCGGTGGTGCTAATGGAGTACATGGTGCAAAGCCTAAGGATAGCTGTTGAGAACAAATTGCGCGATATGGAGAGTCTTAAGGAATGATTGTACCAACTCAAAAAGTTGGATGAACAAAGAGTAATGGCATAATGGGCGACGAAAACCATGTAGAGGAGAAGAAAATTTTGGTACGACAAATATCTCTGGTGAATGAATTTCCGGCCAGGATAGTTGGTTCTAAAATATAACGGCTGTAACGAAATCAAGCCGGGGAAGTTCAAGGTTCGGTGGCTCAGACCGTTTAAAATCTGAGAGGTCTGTGATAATGTTTCCATAAGGTTGGAAAATTTGGACGGGTCATTGTTACCAGAAGCCATTAACGGGTCGAAATTGAAACTGTACTAGGAGAGGAGGGAGAAGAAAGATACAGTTGCAATCAACATACTCGATTACACCACCAAGGAGGACTGGCCTGTGCAAAAGGAGGAAGCCACCAAAGAATAGGACTGGGGCTTAGGTGGTAGCGGGTATGTTGAAGAGGAGGACTGGGCCCCATTAGGCAAGGATAGGATCGTTGAAGAAAGGCTGGCCAACAAGAAATTCAAAGGTATTGCAGTACCCCGGGTGCACAAGCATCTGACGAACGCGTTGTTCGGAACACCCGCCCTTTGGTGACGAATATGAGGACACTTGAAGTTCCTGGCCCCATATGAAGGTATAAAGAGGGGGTATCTCGCCAAGGAGCTGGATGAGGAAGCTCAAACAAAGAAAGAAGAGCAACCAGCGAAGGAACGGAGGGAGCGCCAACCAAGTGGCAGTGACGATGAGCAATGGAACGCGTATGCCAAGAAGATTGGCCCATGCTTGAGGAAAGTGATAATGATTGAAGATATGTTCGTGTCACATGTGGATGGGTACATAGAAGACTTATTGAAGTAAATGAGAACGGACAGGCAAAAGACACCAAGGGTAGTGAAGGTGGTGATGAAGGATGGGTTATGGAGAGTCATACCAAACCCAACTTAGCCACCGACAATGGAAGGGGAGAATGTAACGTTGTACCAGTAGTACGACGGGCGATATGTTGACAATTTTAAAGGTATAGGTCCCGCCCTTCTATTAGATAAATGGTTTGATGTGAAATACTTGGGTACTTGCTGTGATGAAGATTGTTACAAAAGACCTCCATACACCTGTAAATGGCACTACGCCTTGGAGTTGAAGGTTAGGAAAGGCGAGGTGTGAAAAGAAAAAACAATCAGGAGAGAGATAATATAAAAAAACAAAAAATTGTGAAAGAAAAAAGAGACAAGCAAGAGAGAGAAAATAAAAATAAAGACAAGGAAAAAGAGACAAAGGAGGAGAGAGGGAAAAAGTAGACAAGGAGAAAGAAAAAGGAGATGGAGGAGAGAGAAAAAAAGGAGACAGAGGAGAAAAAAAGGAGACGAAGGAGAGAGAAAAAAGGAGACGGAGAGAGGAAAAGAAGACAAAGAGGAGAGAGAAAAAGAAGATGAGGAAAGAAGAGGAAAAAATAAAAAATAAAAAAAGCTAGAGTTATGGAATTTGAAAATAAAATATATAAAAATAAGAGGCGTGACAAGAAGGCAAAGAGATTATAAAACTCCATGACAAAGGAAAAGAGATAAAAGATGAAACTTTTGCCATACGACTCCAGCAATTAGCAAATCTTGGTGAGACAAAGGAAAATCGAGTTCTTGACAAATCAAAAGGAAATCGCAATGTTTTTCATAGGCCGTACAGAGAGCAGGGAGGGAGCTCGATAGAAGCAACAAAAATTCAAACTGCATATAAGTCTGTACGAATCCTTGAAGTCACAAAGGCCGTACGATCTGGAAGGAGCAATAAAGAAGCCGTACGAAAATTGAGATTGAGGAGTGCCATACGAGTTTTGGGGAAAGAAAAATCCGTACAAGAACAAAAGGTTCCAAAAAATGTACGAGTTTTCCAAATTAACAAAGGTCGTATGATTGCAAGTCAAAGTCAGGGGTTTTCAAAGAGCCGTACGAGTTAAGAAAGCCATACGAGTAAACAAAAGATGGAGTGTACAAGCACAAAAGACCATACGAGGTAATAAAAGGAGCATCGTACGAGATCATAAAGAGAGTGCCATATGAAGTCATGAAGGAAACTTTGTCCAAAATGAAAATGATTTGATTGTCGTATGAAATATAGGAGATTGGGATGCCATACGAAATTTTAATTTAAAGTTTGCCGTACAAAATTTTAAATTGAAGTTTGTCATACAAAGGTTTAAACTAAAGTTTGTTGTACGAAATTTTAAATTGAAGAAGTCTTTACAAATTTTCAAAATAGAATAGGCCGTACGACTTCAGGAGGTACAAGTTTAGAGGAATAAAAGATCCATATAGATCGTGGGAGCCAGTGGTGTGAAAAAGAGATCGGTCGTACCATTGTGGAGGATTAAAAAGGCCGTATGGTTTATTAAGGGAAGTATCGCCGAGAGCAGGGTACAAGCCATGAGAGACAGTTATTCTAACCACTAGCAATCAGCATTTAAAACAAGCATTTCAAATCTGGAGGGCAAGTGTTGTGAACCTGAGGCATGTTGGTGTTATCATGAGAATAAGTATTGCGAAGAGAAGAAGATGACAGCCTGTACTAGCAAAGGCAAGAAGCTGCAATTCATTCGGCCAAAAATTGTAGGAAACCCAGCCATGGCAAGAGGAAGCGATGATGCCGCACACTTGAGACAATCACATGGGAGAGTCTTAGTAGTATAGAGTGTTGCTTGTGGTGGCTTTCAGCGCTAGACTCACATATACACAAAAAGGCCTTGGAAAGAGCACAGGCAGGCAAGGCAGCATAGTTGCCATTTTTGAATGCCAGAGAATTTGAGCCTTATTTGCATTAGTTGATAACTGGCTATGATAGGTACGACCATTGATCAATAATTAGGCACAGGGGTTATGAAGTCATGGTGTGTTATGGCGCGCTAGAGTTCACGAGGGTTTTTGGAATTCCCTCTCGAGGGCTTGCACCTACAAAGCCGCTTGGTAAAATGACGAAGCAGAAGGAGGCCCTTGTAGCAAGAGTTTGTAGGTTTGACCTAACATAGGAGGAGAGAGATAGCATTTGGGGTATTGGCAACAGTGGGTTGTGGAAGAACTTCCTCGGCAACACCGAGTGGAAGTGTGTGCTCGACTTGATTAAGAGCAGATTCACGGGTGCCAATAGAGCATCCAACATTGCAATCTGGATGATAGGGTTGATGATTAGACTAGCTACTGGCGTTGTGTATAACTGGGCGACCGGACTTTCAGAGTGTGTGAGGGAATTCATGTGTCTTAGACACAAAGCCTTCTACATGACATAGCATGCCATAGGGCTGCTACTAGACACAATTCATTGCTAGGTGCCCGCTAGTCATTGGGGCGGACTACAACCATTGGCGGATATTGAAGATGGCTGGTCCACTGTATTCTATTGGGCCAACCTTGGCATACAGAGCACAGGAGATGAGATGCAATAGTCCACACCGTCAGCAAAGAGGAGACGACAGATGGATAGTGCACCGTTGAGGCCGAGCAAAGAGGAGTAGGATGATGAGTAGGATGAGGAGTAGAGTGGGGAGGGCGACACACTGAGCATAGAGGATGTGGCCATTGATGTGTCGTTAGATGAGGATGAGGAGATGAGCATAAATGAAGTTTAAGTAGTTGGAGAGGCCAAGTTGCAGGTGGAGGAGGCACTCATTACCGACCCACCAAATGTGCCTTAGCAGGCGATCCCTATAGTTTCTCTTTCGGAAACACAAGAGACCCTGATAGCATCCAAACTGGCAGTAGTGGTCACAGGCGAAGAGGGAAAAGAGGAGGATGACGAGGCCTTGGATGGTTGGCTTGGCGGGATGGGTGCACAAGCACACACCCCTCCACCATTGCCAGGGATGGCCAAGGAGTCGACACGTCTCCGTCCAAGAGACCACACAGCCGAGCACTCAAAAGAGTGTCCATCCAGAACCGAGTGTGCAGCCGCAGCCGACCACCCAACTAGCGAGCGCACAGGAGAGTACACAACAGTTCCCGCCAAGCACACAGTCGCCATTGAGCACTCCGCCAAGCACACAACCATGTGGACAGAGAGGGGGCACTTTGTTTGGTCGAGTTTTACTTGTCTTACATGTACCCCCACAACACTACCATTTGGTGGCAAGGCTGACCACACAAACAAATCCACACCGTGCGACCCCGTCACCCTCATGACCAAGGCAGCTAAGGCTGACACAGCTAGGGGAGGTAGCCTCCAGTGAGGACGAGTTGGTGGGACCGGTACAGATGACACCCCAGACCCTCACGACCCCCTCGACACTCTCCATAGGTATATCACCGAGTTGAGTGCTATGGGCCGATTCATGTAGGAGGTTGGCGAGGCAGGTGAGTAGCGCATTACTGGGCTAGATCCCTTGGTAGTGCAGGAGGCAGAGCACATTCTTGCGTTTATGCAGCAAGGGTGTGAAGGAGAGTTCTTCTGATGCTTCATAGCAAGGGGTTGGCCGAATGTGCCGACAATTGAGATGATGGATGAGATGATGGCTGCTTGGCAGCCAAGCCCACCGGTAGCAACAAGAAGGCATGGCAGGATCTTGACAGTGCTCCATGGTATGGAGCAATGCTACCGAGAAGTCTATTTACGGTGGCACCAACAGACACTCCTCATAGACGTGGTTGAAGATGCACGAGACAAGGCTCTGGCACAGGCAGCCTAGAGTCGCACAGAGCTAGTGGAGCAAATCCGCAAGTCACAAGAGTAGCTGGCTCAGGTGATGAAAGAGCAAGCACAAGTGTTGGCAACAAAGGATGAAGTGTTGAGTGTGAAGGACAATCAGTTGGCTGAGAGGGATACACAACTATAGGAGGCACGACGACTAGCAGGGGAGAGGGAGATTCAATTGATTGAAAAGGACAAGGACTTGGCGGGCACGAAAGAGGAATTGGCAGTTGCACAAGCCAAACTCGCCGAGGCAGTGAAGATGGTGAAGTTAACACGAGAACAACAGAAGGCAGCCACCCAGAAGCTCCAATGCCTTTAGCAGTAGTCAACTACAACTCCATCCTCCTCTGTACATCCAGGGGCGCACTCTCACCCTCCCCCCTCTTAATTTCCTTTTTGTACCTCAGTTTTTCATTTTCAGTCATTTGGAAGATGACTACTTTATGGGGGGGATGATGTAGCTAGCCAAAAGTGTACTTAGTCGGCCGTGAGTAATAAATAAGACTTAGTTTAATATTTCATGTATTTGTCTTGTCATGTTGTCGTATTAGTTAGTGGTTTGGGAATTAGTTCCCAATGGAATAATTAGTGTAATGAAGGGACATGACGGTTGGTCCTTCAATCACCGTTCGCGCACTTATGTATTCAGAGTCATGTAATCAATTGGTACTATTGCTATGATTGACCATATTATAATTGTACTGGCATATGTTCGCTCAATAAAGACAAATGTGATGATTTTATGCATTATATTCTAGTACGGTGTTATGTTTTGTAAGTTATTCTCGTTTACTCCTTGTGTATGTTGGAATTGATTCTGTGAGTAAACAATTATCTCCATTCGAATTCCAGCTTGAGGTGCTAAACTTACACAACATTCATCCGTTCTCCACCCAAACCAAAAGAGGGTCCTAGGGCCAAGGGGTCCAAAGTTAGGAGCTGCACACCATGAAAAGTATCCTCTCTCTTAACGCCTTAACCTGCCTACCATCCCATAAGGAGGGGACCATGAAGGAGCTGGAAACTTCTAGGTGGCCATGGGAATGAGCAACCATTCAATGCTCCATCACCTTACCGAGAGTAGAACGACACTCTTTTACTTACCCAAGCTCTTTGTACACCACCAAAGTTTCTTGTAAGCCAAACCCAACTCCTCGGTAGCTGCCACTACAAGAGAGTAATCTTTGATCACTTTTCCATCAACATTGCATAGAGAAACATCCTCCTTGAATCAAATGGGAAGCAAGAGTTTCAAAAGCCAAACACAATGAGCCACTCAAGGTATCACCTCCAATTTGTAGATAAAATCATTTCTAATTGAAGCTTTAGACCTTGTTAGTCATGAAATTCCCAAACTTGAGTCACCAAGCATAGTCTTGACAAACCACAAGGCCATCAATTTTGAACAATTGAAATTGGAGCGAAGGAATTGATTAGACACCCAAGTGCATCTTCACCATCAAAATAGTGAGGTTACACGTGCTAGTAGCAATAGCATGCTAGCTTCACACAAACAACACAAAAACTCCAATACACAACGTCCTCTCCGCCACCAAAAGCCCATCATACTCTCCTTTCGATGGATGTTGGATGTGATGTGCCAATAAATACTACATGGAAACCATGTGGCTCCTCCAACACAAAAAGATTATGAGGGTTTAAAAACTAAATTTTCTTCTGATCCCATCCACGAATCAAAATTGTCACTGAAAAGGGCAATTAGTAGATCTTGATCAACAATGATTGGCCAAAAGATCAACTGCAGAATTTGCCCCCTAGAGGCAATGAGAGAAGCCAGTTTCCTTGAAAGTCTAACATAATGCTTGGGCCTCTTCAAAGAATCCTCCTAGTTTCTAATTTGGGCAAGAATCTTTTTGGAGAACATTAATCACAATTTGAGAATGTCCTTGGATCCATAGGCATTTATGTTCAAGGGAGAAAGCAAGTGCAATACCCACTCCTGCTGTCTCTCATTCAACTTCATTATTTGTAGGCTGCTCTGAAAAGGGAGAGCCTCCTTGAATGAAACCCCCTTCCTCATTACGAAGAATGACTCTTGCTTTGGCTTTGCCAAAGTTTCCCTTGGAAACACCCTCAAAGTTCAATTTTGTGAAACCAGTTGTCAGTTTATGCCAAATTGTCTTTATTCTCTGACTGTTTATTTTGATATTTGATAATTATAATCATAGTTTAACTACTCGTTGAGTACTGACTAGTTTTTCTGAATTCTGTGTTTTTTCAAGGTTTACTTGCCAGGTTTTCTAAATGAGTTTTTGGTGAGTTTTGTCCTTCAACTTGTGTGAATACTTGGTGAGTTCAAGGGAAAAAGTTTCACTGCAGTTAAATGGAAACCTAGATGTAGAAAAAATGCAGAAAAACATGATTTCAACATTGAAAATACTTAGCTTTTCACCATCATAAGCCCGATACACTTTATAAAATGTAGTGATTTGTAACTTGCCTAGATATGCGACTTATGATAATGATTTTCAAAGACAATCATCATAAATTCATAATAGTATCAGCTAGCTGTTGTATTTGCATGATGATGCAGTTTTGAACCCTATTAACTATTTCAATTTGTATTGAAATCTATTAGAAAACACTTCCCCAACATTTTATAGACTCATTTGATACATTTTGTAATATTCTATTTTGCATAAAATTTGTGCTTTTTAAGAAAAAGTTACCAAATTTTGCCAATTCAGAATTTTTTGTTCTGCCAAGTCTGAGTATGTGAACTATGGTTATAATTACAGTAAAAACAATTAAATTTTAAACGGTGATCACCTGGAGATGGCAGATAAAGATTGGGAGGGGAATGCATTATTATAAAAACATGGTACAAGGGTGCTTGGAGATGACTGCATTTTCAACCAATTGATAAAATTTCAATGTCTGCATACATCTTAAGCTTTATTCTTGTTTCTCTTCGTACCATTTACTACTTTGGGATTTGAGAAGAAAATTTCCTACCACAAAAAAACTGGTAATTTTTAAATGCAAAAATAGAAAATTACAAGCCTATTAGTGCATTTCTTTAGTTCTTTTAGCTTTTGTGAACCACATATCAGCATTGTAGGAAAACCCAATGTAATTTATATGATATTGCAGAGAAACCTGTAGAGGAAGTTTCCCATTTTTGAAGGGATGCTTCTAGAAGTCTTATAGAGATGTAAAGAAACTTCATCTGAAGTCTCCTAATTTGGAGATGTCTCCACATGGGTCTCTGAGATAGGGACATGTTTCTGGTATGGGAGACAAGTATTGGGGATCAGGATACAAGTCCTTGGGTAACTATGGGTGAGTCATGATATTCATATAAATAATAAATGCCTAAAATTTATGGTGAGAAAGTCAATGCAGTGGGTGACGTTGATGATTATTTGAAGGTTTGTTTTCTTTATTGGCCAAAATGGTGTAAATCATTTGATATTCCAGTTTGGTGTCTAGAACCTGTTGAGTGTGTTCTTTTACATTTGGCAATGTCTGTTTCATTTGCATTGTTTTAATCAATCATCAAAATTGAATAAGAATGAATCTAGTAGTGGCATATGTCAAAAAAAAGATACTACTTTTGTTCCTAGAACATTGAAACATTTCTGAGAATTTCTTTTACCTTTTGGATGCATGGCACACTCAGGTGTGTTCACAGAACTTATTCAACATATGCAAGTCAAAGGAGTTCAGGTATTTATGATTTTGCTATAATTAGAAATGACTTATTTTAAATGGAGTAAAACACTCATTTTTTTAAATAGAAGGCTATGTTTTTTTGACAAAGAAATTTTCTATTAACATGAAACAAAAAAGGCACCAGCTCCCAGAATACAACCAGAAAGCACAACAAGCAAAGGCTCTGCTAGACCCAAAGAGGACCAGGAGTAACTAACTAAATAACTAGTAGGTAGGTCAACCAGGCTCATATAGAAGAGGCTATTTCTAGTTAGGAGTAACTAACTAACTAACTAGGAATTGCAGAGAAAGAAAGTAAAAACAGACACTCAACCCTTAATTAGATCTTTCAATCCCTCAGGCAGTACATTCTTTCTTTCCTCAGCTTTCTTTCTGTGATCTAAATTAAATTTGTAATTCAAGGGACAATACATTATGTTGGTGTTTCAATTCGCACCTCTGGAATGCGGATTAGAAACGGACAGCTATGCACAGATAAATTGCTCTTCGAATTAGGAGGGGAAGCTCCCTCTTTGCTGATGTTGCTTAAAGAAAGTAAACTAAACTAATTTGCCAATCTTTTTGTTCAGCTAAGAGCACAAGGTTATAAAATTCTAGCGCCGTAGCTGAGATTTTCTCTTTTGAACTTCAACTACGACTAAACCTACTCTAATGATGTTTCTAACTACTCAAGTAAACTCAAAGCTTGAGAGTTAGAAATGAACAAGGAATGATTCTTTGACACAAAACTTACATAAACTTTCTTCCAATGCACATCTACTATACTTTCAATGCAAGCTGAAATAAAGATTATATAAGTGTAACACATAAAACTGAAATCTTAAATAGTAGATCAAAGCAACAAAGCAAGCATAAGATTTCCTTTTCTCAAATTTCAAGTAACAAAGATTACACTTCTGGGACAGCAGGATTGTAGCAATAATAGGCTTACAATTTAGCAATCAACCAGAATACATTGACACAAGTAACACATAAACTGAACAATATCTTGCAGCGAAGGTAGGCATACAAGCTTGCTCTTACACTAATTGAACTGACACTGAATAACAACTTGCAGGAAAAATAGGCTCAGCAATTTGCTATCACAATAACCATTAAAGAAAAATGGGCAAGGCTACCCTTATTTATACACAAGCAAAGGAATAGGGAACCCTAAAATCTCCTTGCTTTTACAATCAAGACTTGCCAACCTACAAGCTTTATTTCAAAAACTGGAACAAGATAACCATCTAACAACCTATGAAAGCAAAAAAGGGAAAGTGCCAACTATTACATCTTGATTCTTTCTCTTTCACAAAGAATGGATAAGAACGGGACAAGAATAGAAAGGAAGCTCGAAGAAAGCCTCAAGTTCACTGCTGCTTTTGAGTTTTATTCTTAGAAAATATCGCTACCCCAAAGAGGTGACTCATTTAGGAAACTCAATCCGCCAAAAAGTTAATTTGTTCTTGATTTCAAGTGGAGAGTGTTGCATGCTGAAAATCTTGATTTTTGACAGTAAACTTGACTAGGTTTGGAAACTTTTTGCACAGATTGCTGAAAATAGAATGTTGCTTTGCCTTGAAAAAGCAATTTCTTCGAAAAAAGCTGGGACTTGGGTTTTGTAGAGAATCTCGTTCTGGAGAAACCCAGTTGATCAAATTTTAAAAAAGCTGAGGATTTCCTGAAAAAGCGTGAAAAATCAGATTCTTGAAAACTTAAAATTTTCCAAAGTTGAAGAGAATCAAGAACTAAGCGGACCAAGATGAATGACTTTTGAAAAAGATGACCCCCTTCTTCTGAAAAGTGATGCCCTAGAAAAATAAAGCATGAAAAAGCTAGCCTTTGTGCATACTGATCATGAAAATATGAAGAACTTTGAAAAAGCACCACATTTTGGCCTTTAAATCTTGATGAGAAGAAAAAGATACTTTTCTTCTTTTGGACGCCAACCTGCAAAAAGTGAATAATGAAATCCAAAGCCTTCTTTTATAGGTTTTGAGGATAAAAACGCTTTATTCTCTAGCTTTAAATCTTTTGAAGGAAATCTTGGGCAGGTTCGTCGAATGATGCATGAGAAAATTCGGAAAATTTTCTAAGGCATTGAGCCTTGGGCGCCCTTCTTGACTTGGAGCGCTTTTCCTCATTAGACTTGGCCATTTTTTTAAGATTTCATCTTTTTAGCTTGATTTTGACCTTAGTTTGATCCTCATTTTCGGGCGCTCGGTGAATCTTGTGAATTGGCTGACTGCTTCGTTGCGTAGCTTGATCAAATTGAAGAAGGTTGTACTGGAGACTGCAACTGCTAAAAACTTCATTTGGACCTCCAAAATCATGGGCGCCCTTGGCTCCCAGTGTTAGCCATTTTTCCTAAGTTACTGGGTTCGCCCCTGGGAAGCCTGGGTTTGATATGGGTACGAAATTCGGGTCCGGTTCATCAAAATTCACTGTGGGTCTAGAAAAAAGCCTGTGGGTTCGGCCAGGGTTCGAACCTATGATTGTGGGTCTGACTAGGGTTTGAACCCGAGCAAAATTTCGTGTCCAGGCGGATTTTCAAACGCCTTTTTGCATTTTCTTATTATTTTTTTGACTCTTTGTTGACTTTTAAAGAGTTTTTTATTCCTTCTAACCCTAATATGTGCCTCTAACACATGAAATAGGTAAAGTGATACTCATTTACCAATTTGTGAATGAAAGAAAATAATTTTTTGCCTCCATTGCTGAACTTTCTCTTTTGCTTGCACAAGCTTGAATAGACTTGAAGGTTGATCGTAGATTGTTCGAAGTTGGTTGTTGTGCTATCCCAAGCACTTGCAAGTGCCTGTTCGTTGCCAAGAAGATCGTAGAGCAAGATTTCTTCAAAAGAGGTAGGTTTTTTTATTATGTTTTTTACATTTTTTTAAACAAATGAACTTCAACTCTTTTGTTTTTGTTTTGTTTTACTTTTCATTCCTCTAAATGTCTATAACACATGTTCAATTTTTTCATTTTTTTGAAATTAATTAAATCTTTTAGTTTCAAATTCAATGAATCAATACCAAAAGTTCAATATGTTGTGCCTTAGGTATTCCGTATTACAATGGCAACTGGTACCTCCTCAGGCTCAATCCAATCTCATTTCAAAACAAACCCAAACTGTCCCCTTTGGAAATATGTAGAAATGGTTCAACAACTTCCAGGTGGTGGAGGATATGTTTGGATTTGTAGTCATTGCCATGTTCAATATTCGAGCTCATACAGTCGAGTGAAAGGGCACTTGTGCGGGATCCTTGAAACAGGCATAAAAAATTGTCCAAGTGAAAACAACGAAGGCATTCCAAAATATCTAGTGTTGAAATATATTGCTGAGCAAGAAAAGGTAGACTAAAAAATAGCCAATGATAAAACAAGCCATCCTTTGAAGAAAGGATCTCAATCCATGAAACCCCCTACATCGCCTTCTTATTTTCCACCTACAGAAAGCCATCCATTTATGGACATCCCTCAAGAGCAAACCATGCCCTCTGCAAGACATAGCAAGATGTGTCTATGCCAATGGATTGGCATTCAATGTTGTTTGTTCACCATATTGGCAAAAAATGGTGAAATCTATTAATGAGGCTCCAAAGGGGTTTAAGGGCCCAAGTTTTGAGAAGGTGCGTTGCACCTTATTGGAGAAAGAGGTGAAACATGTAGTAGACTCTTTGAAGCCCATAAGGGATTCGTGGATCGAAACAGGGGTGACCATCCTTTCTGATGGATGGGAAGATGCGAAAAATCACCCATTGATCAATGTTATTGCCGTGTCCCCTAAAGGGACAATGTTTTTGAGAGCAGTGGATTTGGAAGGATAGGTGAAGGATGGTCCATTTATTGCTAACATCCTTTGCCAAGCTATTGAAGAAGTGGGCCATCAATATGTTGTGCAAGTTGTAACCGACAATGCCAAAAATTGTAGGGCTGCTAGGTTATTGGTTGAGGAGAAGTATCCACACATTTTTTGGACATCTTGTGCTGTCCACTCCCTCAATCTAATGCTACAAAAAATTGGATCCAAAATTGAGTGGATCAAACAGGTGTATGCTGAGGGCGAAGACATCCAAATGTTTGTCACCAACCACCATATGACACAAGGAATATTTAGACAATTATGAAAATTGGAGTTGTTGAAGGTAAGTTAATTCTCAATATTTTAAAATTTTTGAATTTAATTTTAAATTTTGAAAATTGGAGTTGTTGAAGGTAAGTTAATTCTCAATATTTTTAAATTTTGATTTTGTAAATTTAAATTATATTTTAATTTTAATTTTGATTTTCAAACAGGTTGCCAAGTCACGTTTTGCCTCCAACACAATTGTGTTGAGATGACTTATAAAGGTTCGCGAGGCACTTTGTGCCATGGTAATCAGCCCTAGTTGGGCCGTATGGAGGCAATCTAGCAATGAAAGGGAAAATAGGGTCAAGCAAAGGATCCTAGATGATAGTTGGTGGGATCGTGTTGAGTATCTTGTCAGTTTCATTGAGCCCATATTGAGCATGATCCGTTACACTGACATGGATAGACCTTGTTTGAGCGAAGTATATGATGTAAATTTTAATGATCAGATTTATTGCACAGAAATTAATTCAAAATCAGACACAATAACACAGCAGATACCCTGGGAAAACCCTCCTCTTGAGGGAGAAAAACCCAGCAACAAAGATCTCTCTTATATATATAGATAGTGGCAACAATTCTCTTTACAATGAGGCCAATCACAAGGCCAATATTCAACACCTACACCAGATACAATAACAGATAATGACCTGCACTTCTGACTATATAAATCTGCCCTTCAAAGAAATTCGCAATCTGCTCTTGATAAGATTCGCACTCAGCTCTTGATAAAATTGCACACAGCTCTTGATAAATTCGCACTTGAATGGATGAAATGAATTGAACTTGAATGAATGACGAATAGAAGAAAGTGACCTTGTATATATACAAATGTGAGAGAGGTCGCACCTCTTCATGTACAAGGTCGGCCAAGATACAAAATAATATAATTACAAATAATAAATATAACAAGTCGGCCCCAAGAGAAATTATATTGTTGCCAAGAGAAGCGCCCATTCCTACATATAAATAAATAGCCGATAGGCTACATTTATTTAATGTCTTTACTCGTGGCTGGAAGGACGAACCTGAAGTTGTTATAACATTAACACTCCCTCTCAGCTAGGGAGAGAACTTCCAGCTGCTCAAGACAAATCACCTCAACATGATGCCCATCACATTGGCTACAACCAGATGTGAAAAGAAGAATATCACCTCAACGTGATATTAGATATCGCCTCAACATGATATCAACCATAATGGCTACAACCATACTATGGTAAGTACAAGTGTTCATCACTTGCGTGATGTTGTCACCTCAACGTGACTTTCACCATGACTCTCTCAGAGGGTGAAACACAAGTACAAATATGTCATGGAGTCTCACACATGACATCCACCATGACTCAGCTCAGAGGGTGGAAACAAGGGCTTTCACTCCCAAATTCCTCCGCCTCTGCAGGAAAATGCATTAACAAGGGCTTAGACCTCAAATTCCTCTCATTGCCTCGTGAGGAAAATGCATTAACAAGGCTCATTGATACTCTAGGACTTTACTCACCAAGTCTAGATTCTCCACCTCATACCAAGCTTATCTCTCAAGTACACAAACTTTATCCCGGGCGAGGTTTGGTGAGAATATCCGCCGCCTACTCATCGCTAGTTTATGTACCTCCCTCAACCTGTACACTTTCCGCATCTTCATATCTCTGATATAGTGGTACTTGATCTCAACATGCTTGGTTCTGTCATGAAACACAGGATTGACAGAAAGCTTCACACAACTCTGATTATCACAATGAATGATAGTAGGCTCCATTGATTTTCCAAACAATCCTGCAAGGAGCTTACGAAACCATACTGCTTCTCGAGTTGCCAAACAAGCTGCAATATACTCTGCTTCTGCTGTAGTCAATGCTATAGATGACTGTTTCCTGCTACACCAGGAAATCATAGCGGAACCCAAACTGAAGCAACAGCCAGAGGTGCTCTTCCGATCTGTGACACAACCTGCCCAATCAGAATCAATGAACCCATGTAACTCCAAGTCTGCATCTGAAGTATACCTCAACCCATATCCAACTGTGCCACGCAAGTATCTCAGGATATGTTTAGCTGCAACAAGATGTATCTGTCTCGGATCACACATAAACTGGCTAAGTGCACTCACTACATAGCAAATGTCAGGTCTAGTGTTAACTAGATACATCAAGGATCCAATTAGCTGTCTGTACAAAATAGGATCCACCAAGTCTGAATTAGTTGCAGCCTCCTTCAACTTGTGTAAGTTGGTCTCCATAGGTGTGGACATGGATTTGCAATCCATCATACCAAATCTCTTAAGTATATCAATGGTGTACTTTCCTTGACTTAGAATCATCTCATCTGGTTTCTGCCAGACTTCTAATCCAAGGAAGTAATGCATGAGCCCAAGGTCCTTCATCTCAAATTTTGAAGTCAACTCCTTCTTACACTCAAGAATCGGGTGATCTTCTCCAGTGAGGATCAGATCGTCAACATATAAAACCAAAATTAATGCATCACCATTGATTACCTTGAAGTAGAGATTTGAATCAGCATCATTCTTCAAGAAGCCCAAACTTGATAGGTACCGATCAATCCTTTCGTACCATGCACGAGGAGCCTGCTTAAGACCATACAAGGCCTTCTTCAATTTGCAAACATGTGACTCCTTCCCATGGACCTCAAATCCATCAGGTTGCTCTATATAAACCTCTTCCTCAATCACTCCACTGAGAAAGGCTGTCTTCACGTCCATCTGGTGAATCTTCCATCCTCTATGCAATAGCAATGATGGCCCTAATGTGTAAGTATAGCTGCAGCAACAGGAGCAAATGTTTCTTCATAATCAACCTCTTTCTCTCAGAGAACCCACGACACAAACTTTGCTTTGT
>VDFB02382339.1:0-19595 GCA_007258455.2 Sequoia sempervirens | reverse complement strand
TGATCAATTTTCTATAAATTTATCTATCTTTCATCATTTCAATCTCTCTTGAAATCTTATGACTTTTGGAAGCATATCTATTATTTGAATCTTTGATGCTAAATCACTATTACAGGCTATACTTGCACAAGAGAAATCTGAGGGCAATTATACTACAACAAAAAAATGGAGAAGGGAAATCTAGGTTATACATGGAATTACGTAGATATTGGGTGAGATTGTTCATTTATTTATGTTTTAGCTTTCCTTTGTTCTCTATTGTTTAGCTTAAGTTGCATTAGAGCTTAGATCGCATTGAGTGTTTGTTGTTTAACCTTTCTTCTGCATTTTCTAGATGTTACAGTTCGTGAACCAATGTGAAGACGCCAGCTTCGCATATCTGTAGACTTTTATTCAATTTTTGTAGGTTTTTGTACGAAACAATGCATCTGTTTGACGAAATGCCACAATTGACATTCAGAGATGCATCTGCTTGACAAAACAACGCAATTGAAACACTGGACTGCATCTAGCATCAAAAATGACACAATTTCCTTTCTTGACTGCATTTGAGATCTAAATGATGCATCTAAAAAATAATCATGCATCTATCATTTTCTGAGCCGCAACTGAATAGTAAAATACTGCGACGCATCTGACAGAGAAAATGACGCATCCGACTAGTAAATTTTTAGGTTTAGACTTTCAATTTATAGTTTCCTTTCATGTTTTTATTTTCGCTGATCTTTTGTTTCCAGCGTGTGTCTTGAGGAGTTAACGAAGTTTTTGTAGATCGATAGTCGAAGACCAATATCAAAACTACTAATGAATCTTTCTGCAGAACACATGTTGAAGACCCTAGTTAAATTTTTGAAAAAGATTTTTTGGTAGTGTAGCAAATCTTTCATTTGGATTAAAATTAACAAGTGTCTAATGTGTTTGGTGCAAAAGCACAATTGTGTAATTACCCTTTACAATTTGGTATATCGAAGTATCATCTCCCCTTACGCATCTGTGCAATCTTGGATGTAAGAGAAACGGTTACTGACTCTAGAACTTGGGCCTGTTCTGGTGGGAAAAACTACTCACCCCAGGACGACTCGGACCAGTAGCACCCTAAACCCGAGGGATTTCTAGCTGGTATATAAAAGTGAATTCTTGGGGAAATCCCAAGAGTCATGTGTATGGTTCCAATGAGATGGATTCGAAAGGGGACTCTCACCACATGGATCATGCCCTATGAACAGAATACCCAAATTAAACACCTTTTTTTGTAGTGTCCAAAATCCTTCTATTTACTGGTGCAGCAGGTCAGACCTGTGAAGTCGTCTCATATTCTTACAGTTCATGTGTAGAGATGAAAGTATGCCTGGGATGTTCATGGGTACTATAGCTTGGCTGCCCCGAATGACATTAATGAGTCTTGGAGGGGAGCCAAAGGGGTCAAGCTACTAATCATCCACCTTGAATAAGTGTAGCTAGGGAAACCCAAGTGAGAACTTAGTAAATACTATCTTACACAACCTAGGATGTGCTTGTCTGTTATCAAAATTAAACGTTCTTTGAGTCCAAAATCAAACTGAAAACACTTTGTCTTATGATTGTCTTTGTTTGTTGGAACTTGATCACAAAATAGCTTCAAATTTATCTCTCAATTCACTGAAAACATGCAACTATCAAAAGAGTAGCAATTGTTCACCAGAGAGTCGCAATTGTTCTATCGAGTCACATCTATTTAGCCTAGAGTCGCATCTATCAGATTAGCTCACATTTGCTTTGTCGAAAAATTCATATATTTTAGGAAACTGCACTTGTGATATTATGTGATGCATCTGACAAGGTGAGCCACAAGTGCAGTCTGGAACGATGCATTTACCACTGTCACAGAACTTTTACCAATGCACAGATTTTAGGAAAACCACATTTGTTATAGTCTGAGTCACAATTTCCATTACGAGTCACATCTATTAGAAACTACCACATCTTTCTGACATAGACACTAAATTTTACCAGAAACTCGCAATTGATTACTAGAAAACCGCAACTATGAAACATAAACGCATTTGCGAAATTCTGTAATGCATCTGCCTGATTATTAGAAAACCAGAATTTATAGTCACAGTTCAGTCGACGCAGTCATACCAGTCTTTCATTTGTCTTCTCACAGCAATCCTTGGACCGAAACCTGAAATGATTTGCTCAATTTTGCATCCTTTAGGTATCATTTAGCCATTACTATAGTCATCCCGATTTTGAGTTTTACTTTCATCTTTGAGTACATATTTCCTTTAAATTAAATTTCTAGGAAGGTCACTCTTACAAACTTTACAATAGGTCCACCATCTACACTCTAGAAAAATCATAGTTTCAATGAAATCTGTCATTGAACCTAATCCTATCATCATATCCTTTGTCCTACAGAGATTCCTAGCTCATCAGTCTAGTTAGGAAACTCAACTTATCTTTGATCCTAGTCCTACATTAGTTCCTTGGCATAACTAAATTAACACCTTGGTTAGACTTTAGATAGTTGGTACCCTCGTCTCAGGTTTACAAAATTGATTACCTTAGAAGCTTGCTTAGACTTTTCATCTTTAGATATTTTCATTTTAGACTAGCGTCATCTTAGAACATTCCTTATTTTGCATTCAGAAAATTCCAAAAACATAGACTAGAGTCATACTATCCATAGACGTAGTTTTGCATTCCTCACATATTGAGCTTATCTTACATGGTTGAGACTAGGTCTAAGAGAAAAGAGAGAGAAAAGATGTCGAACCCAACTGAATTCATCAATCCATTCTCGTCAAGACCTCACAGGAATTTTTTGGACAAATTCACCATTAGAGATACTCAAGGACACATTAGAACAAAAGACATAGAGGTTTTTGCACAAGACCCTGAGTTTTCCTCTTTTGTAGATGAGTATCTAGCAAATGATCGGCAACACTACTTAGCCAAATTGTTAGCTGAAGGTGCTATCTTACCTACAGGATTCGATATTAGCAGCTTACAAACTCAACCTACACAAGGGACAACTGCAACGACTGCTAGTACCTCTATACCTCAGGTTAATACAGCCATACCATCTGGCATACCTACACAGAGTACGACAGTCCATACATCCCCATTTGGTACATCTAGCATGACATCAAGATTTAATTTCACTGTAGGGGCATCATCGTCCACTCCCTTTAGTCCCCTTGTTGGGAATAAAAGATCTAAAACGTCAGCTTCTACACCAAATGTTAGTGTCACTGGTACCATACCACAGTCAACAGCCATACTTAGTGTTCATGTCGCTAGTACTATACCACAGACTACACAAACAAGAGGGATTCCCTCTTTCCAATATGGCAATTAGAATCCATTCTCCCAAGTTGGCAGTCAAAATCCATTCTCTCAAATTGGTAGTCAGAATCCATTCACATAGATTCTGAATCAAAACACATTCACACAGATTCTGAATCAGAACACATTCACCAACATTCTAAATCCAAATCCATATCAAATACCAACATTCAATCAAAACCCATCACAAAACCTTAGATTTCAAAATGCATACATAGATCCGCATAATCTGCCAAAAACATCATTAACCTAGGTTGACGTCTTGCAAACACAAATGCATGCATTACAAACACAAATGGATAACATGGCGGTGTCAACTAAGAAATCCTTTTCAACAAAGTACATATGCCCATTTCCCTTTGATAGATCATTGTACATGACACCTTTCCCTCACGGGTATGTCATACTCAATCTCCCTAAGTACAATGGAAAACGAAATCTGATAGAACATATAAGGGAATTTTCTACCATGTGCATAGATGTCGCTTATGACCCCACATATCTTATGAGACTATTTCCAAGAAGTCTTGTAGGAATTGCACTAGAGTGGTTTTAAAGTCTAGACTATGGCATCAAATCTTGGGGTGAACTGGCTAAGAAATTTGTTGAGCAATTCTCCTTCAACATAGACTGCGAGATAAATACAGCAACCTTGTGTCACACAACACAAGACAAAGGAAAAAATTTCATCACTTTCTTCCAGAGATGGAGGACTATAGCCAGTTGGTGTCCTGTTGAGATACCTAAAAAACAAAAAGTCACTATGTTCCAGGAAAACCTTCATCCAAAACTGAGTAACTTAAAGGTACATTGTTGTACATCCTTTTTGGAACTAGTGGAAAAAGGGGTTATAATAGAAAAGGATCTCATTGAAAAAGAACTTAAGACACCGACATCCAATAGAAATCCAATAGTGCAAAATTCCCCCAATGACAGAAATAGAATTTGGTCTCAAAACAAAAACGTCACCAATGATGGGGTAATTGATGCTAAAACTGTACAAGCAGGACCAATCATCACATTACAAGGACCTAACTCTTCGGCCAACACGCTTAATGTTGTCAATCAACCTTCCAACACGGTCCAAAATACTCAACATCTGCAACAACAGAGGAGGTTTCAAAAACGTGAGTTCACTCCCTTAGGGGAACCCATTGAGTCTGTATTCAAACAATTGTTGCAACATAATCTTATACAGCTTCAAGAGCCAAGACAATACGATCCAAGACAATTTAAACCAGTTTGGTGGGATGACAATGCCTTTTGTGATTATCATAGAACTAAGGGACATAACCTACAAAACTGTCGCCAACTAAAAAATATCATACAGGATCTTGTCAAAAAGAGAATTATTGAAGTTAGTGGACAGAAACAAAAGTCATCAAACACTGATCATCAATTCTTTTTTGATCCACTACATGACCATGGGAAAGGAAATGTCCCCAGTTCAAGTAACAAGACCAATATGTCAGCCAACTATGCTAATATCAAGCATGATTATAATAGTGGAAAAATCAAAAATCATCTTTGTTCCGCCGATGAGAATATCAATACCATTACCATCAATAAAACTCCTGAGTGTGTTGTCAACACTCGTCGTACTAAGATCACTATCCAAGGTCCTCCATCACTGCAAACACTGAAAACTTCCAAGTTGCACTATAACTTACTTGACCAGTTGGGGAAGACCCCAGCCCAAATCTGAATCTTGGAACTGTTGCGTATCTCCCTTCAGCATTGATCCATTTTAGATAAAGCTTTACAAAACACCACTATCCCAAATGATCTTGATGTCAATCGTTTCCAAGAAATGGTGGGCTACTTGACCAATAATCATCATGCCACATTTTTTGAACAAGACTACGCAACTAAAAAGACAAATCATAATGACCCATTACATCTTGAAGTCCTTGTTGATGACACCAGAGTTAGATGATTATTGGTAGACGGAGGAGCAGGGTTAAATCTGTGCACTTTAAAACTGATTAAAGCATTAGGTTTCTCAGAAGCATGCGTAGACACAACCAAAAGTATTGTCATTAAAGACTATGAGGATGAGGAACGAAAATCAAAGGGGGTGGTAACACTTCCTATCAGAATTGGTCTTGTAGTAATGGAGACAAAATTTCAGGTCTTGGATCTCACCCTTCCATACAACCTTCTGCTAGGAAGACCATGGATTCATGCCATGAAGGAAGTCCCTTCCACATATCATCAATGTCTCAAATTCCCTTATAATGGCACTAAAATAACTATAGATGGTGACCCAGATCCATTCCAATATTACACCAATCTAAAAGAGATACCCCAACTCCAAGTGCCAGTAAACCAAGAGGCTTCATCATCCAATTCATCTCACTATGTTGATCCATCCACACTCACTCGAACATCTATTTCACCTTCATTTCCTACCACTCCTAGGGTTGAGATCTAAGACAAGGATTGTGGAGAATATTACATGAAGACATCTTATTATGTTAACCATTTGATTCCTATTAAGTCATACGGTTTACCTACACCAGTTAGGAGACAATCTATGGTCACTATACACATTCCTCCCACAACAACTTTCACTAAATGGGGAGAATTAAGCAAAGAAGCCGTAAATATAGAAGATGTCACCTCTTGGCTGTATAGGGAAGATAATGAAGAACCTCTCTCACTTGCTCACATTCCTACAGATCTATGGTCACTATACACATTCCTCCCACAACAACTTTCACTAAATGGGGAGAATTAAGCAAAGAAGCCGTAAATATAGAAGATGTCACCTCTTGGCTGTATAGGGAAGATAATGAAGAACCTCTCTCACTTGCTCACATTCCTACAGATCTATATGGCAAAGGTTTCACAATCATGTAGAGCAAGGGATATAATGGACAAAGTGGTTTAGGCTTAAATCAAGACGGGAGGATTGAACCAATCTTTGTTTCTTAGTGGCCAAAAGGCTTAGGGCTTGGGTTTCAACTGATTCAGATTGGTGTTCCTAGTACCACATCACCCTTAATCAAGGAAGTAAGTGCTTCAAAAGATATTGAGACATCTCACGAACCATTTGACCAACACCACTGTGACTCCCCCAACTCAAACGAATATGAGTGGGATTCCCTATCCTCTACCTCTTCCATGGACCTTGACAAGCTATTTGGAGAACTTGACTTAATGTTGAGATCCTCACCAAATCCATTGAATTCCTGTTCACCAAAGAATATGACAAAAGAGGAATGGTTTAAACATTATTATTGGGAATCACTTGATCCTACCTCTTGGCAACCTGATACATCTGTTTCAGATAACCAAACTTGGCACTAGGCCCACCTCTCAATCCACCTAGATCTAAACCAAAGAGAAAAAAGGACTTAGGACAAGACTTTTGTGACCATATGAACAACTCAATCCTTACCTTGACTCCGTTAAAATTTGATAACGCTGACGATGATGTTCCCTAAGTTTATCCGAAACTCATTGATTGGGATCAACAAGACCCACCCATCTTAGACATTTTTTAGAACGATGAAGCAATTGATGATTTCTTGGGATTACGAGAAGGCATACCTAGCGGTGATCACAAGGCTGGTTTTACCATTGACTTGGACAACAAATCATATTTTGGGGAATCTGTTCAACCCTCCAGTCACAAAAATGAGAAAAAGAATAAAAAAGATAAAAAGGATGAGTCTCTAGGTGAAAATTGAAAGGCACCTCTAGACAATGAAAAAGTAAAAATAAAGGACACATCTGAAGGCAAAAACCTCTCTGAGGCACCTAAGGATGGAGGTTTGAACATCTCCCCGTTGCATAGGAAAATTCACCCATTCCCGTTGAAGAATCAGTAGAAGTCAACATAGTCACAAAAGAGAATCCTCGACTGGTTTATTTTGCAGTGTCATTGACCACAAAAGAGCAACCAGAATTCCACAACTTCTTTACACAGAGATAGATAAATTTTTCCTAGTCATATGCAAACATGCCTGGGTTGGATCTTGAACTTTTTCTGCATCACTTTCCCTTACAACCAGGTGTCAAACTAGTGAAACAAAAATTGAGGAAAATGCACCCATAGATTGCTTTACTAGTCAAGGCAGAACTCAAGAAACTATTAGATGTTGGTTTCATTAGATCAATCGACTATGCAGATTGGATTTCCAATCTTTTCCTAGTCACTAAACCAGTAGGGGGAATCCACATCTGCATAGATTTTAGAGATATCAACAAAGCTTTCCCTAAGGATGACTTCCCTGTGCCTAACATAGACATGATAGTGGACATGACAGCAGGGTATGAGATGCTATCCCTTATGGATGGATTTTCAGGGTATAATCATATCATAATTGCAACTGAAGGCCAACCTAAAACAACTTTCACATGTCCTTGGGGAACGTATTGCTAGAATGTTATGCCCTTTAGACTCAAGAACGTTGGAGCAACCTATCAGCGTGCCATGACCACCATTTTTCACGATCTTGTTCACACTCTTATGGAGGATTATGTTGATGACCTTATAGTTAAATCCAAGACAAGGGAATAACATTTACAGGTTTTAGACAAGATATTTCAAAGGCTAGAGAAGTATAAAGTGAGACTCAATCCCAAGAAATGTGTGTTTGGAGTAAAATTAGGAAAGCTTTTAGGATATATCATTTCCAAACGAGGCATTGAAGTGGATCTAGCCAAGGTAAAAGCAATAATGGACATTCCTCCACCAACTAATCTCAGTCAGCTAAGGAGATTACAAGGGAGACTGCAATCCATCAGAAGATTTATAGTGCTGTTAGTAGATAAGACACATCATTTTCAACATTTACTTAAGAAAGGGGTACCATGCATCAATCTAGTGAACAAGTTAGCAATGTCTCTAAGTCAAATAAAAAAACTTGCCAAAGAAACAAACAAAAAAAATCAACTAATGTCTGCTATAGGATGTGTCCTTGGAAACAGACATCATCAAAATAATCAACCTGTCTTATTCAGGAAGAGTCCTTCCTGAATACCGATATCAGCAAAACAATCTATGTCTTATACAGGATGAATCCTTCCTGCATATAGACACTATCAATCAAATCAACATAGCCTTACACAAGTTATCACATCAACGACATCTAACTCAACGTCTTATACGATACATGTATTTCTAAAACCAGGCTTTATCATGCCTTATACAGATATTCATAACATCAAAACCAGACTCAAAGTCTTATCTGGTATGTGTATCTCTTGAAATCAAGCTCTATCAATCAATCCTTTTATTAATCAAAACAAATCAAACAAACAGATCAAGTTTTGGAAAATATATTATTGGCTTTTTGACTTTATGGCTGATTTATCTTATCATTTCATTTGAATTTATGATGGGAATTATGTTACTAGCTTTCTCAAGGACGTCCCATGAAGGATTTAGAGAAGCAACGATGTATCACAATTCTATTTTCTTTGACTGTTATCTGTTGACTATCTTTTATTTTATGATTGGAATCTTCTTACTATCTTTCTCAAGGATGTCCCATGAAGGATTTAGAGAAGCAACGATGTATCAGAATTCTTTTTTTTCTTTGACTGCTGTCTATCAACTGTCTCTTAAATTTGATTTTGAGTCATGTTACTAGTTTCCTCAAGGATGTCTCATGAAGGATTTAGAGGAGCGATGACATCTCATGACCTGTCTTTTATATTGTTTGTTGTCTATGGTTTGTCTTAACAAAAATACTAAGGCAATTGTGCCCTTAGTATGAGTTATGACAATCCTTTTATGCGATTGTCTGTTGTTAGCAAGTGGATGACCTTGCACACCTTGATCTATGTCATATCATGGTTTTTTTCTCCATTTGTATTAGTCTCGCCCAATGATGATAAAGTGCAATGCCTTTGGTGATACAATGAAACATTGAAGATTGCTAATACTAACATCCATGTCTTTTATTATTCATCATTCTTTTCGCACTAACATTTCTTCTTTTCTACATCTTCACCACCCTTATCTATTTTCCTCTATCCTTTTTTCCTTCATCTTCTAGTTCTCTCATCGATTTAAAGAGCACACTTATGTTCTTTGAACCTACATGTCCTCTTGAGGGGGCATATCACTACCTCCTTGTCATATCTCTCATCCTACTTTTATTGGGGCATATTTTTGATCAATTTTCTTTGACACAACGCCGAAATGACATTATATCAAAGAGGGGCAAATGTAGACACCGAAATCTGGTCTAAGCCTGTGACTTCAATATTCTTCATAATTTGTATTCTTCATGGTCATGATTAAATAATGTCAATTATTTAATTATTCTCTAAAGTCTTCATTTCTTTATTAATTAAATAAATCTAATTATTTACTTAATTCACTTTAACTTTAATTCTTCTATTAATTAAATAATCTTAATTATTTAATTAACTCGCACTTTTCTTTATTCTACCTGATTAATTAAATAAACGCTTTTTATTTAATTATGTTACTAATTAACCTTATCCTTCTTGTCAAATTAAATAAATTCTTATTTAATTTACCCTTTATCATATGTCAACTATAGTTAAATAAATTCTTTATTTATTTAATTATTCATTTAATCCCTTCATCACTTAGTTAAATAAATCTTATTTATTTAATTATTCTTCAAATATCAAATCTTGAATTAAATGAATTATTTAATTCATAAATTCTATTTTAACGCATTCCTCTATATTTGGATAATTGTGTGGGTTATCTAAGTATTCACTTTGACTCAACTCGACATCTATTTAAATCACTCAGTTAACTCAGGATTTAATGTATGAGTGGCTTTGTCGAGTAATGAAATATTCCCCTTACTTTTTTCTCCAAAATTAGACACACAAACCAACATCAAACCACTGATTAGCGTTAGCTCCAAATGCAAATCAGCATGGAAAGTAACTCTAACCAAGAATTTTCACCAAGATCCCAATGTGGGCGAGGTGATAGCATATGGTCAGAGGATCATTAGGTATAAACTGAACTGAAAGTACAATTCATCTGCAAATGCAGGCATCCACAAGGAGTGGGAATACTCCACTTATTTAGTGGGTGAGATTATTACATTATTAAGGCGGCAAGCTAGCCATTAAATCCTCTCTTCCACTTATTTCATGGGGGGGAAAGCAATCCACACAACCACTTATTTTGTGGGGGGAATTTACAAACAAGAAAGATGTTTATTCTAAAACTCAACCACTCAATTGTGGGAGTGTAATCAAGTATAAATTGCAACAATAAAATGAAATAGCCGTTAGTACTACTAACTAGCTTTACAATGAATAGAAATAGCTACAAATAAGAGAGATAAGCTTCTAGAATGTTCTTTATCCACATTGGCGGTAAACCATCCAGGGGTTAAAGTGTTTGCATTAAAATTCACAAGTAAATGCAGCAATTAAAATGATTGGATTAGTACTACTAATTCACAGCCTTACAATGAAATAAATATGCAATTTACAAGTGTTACAATGATAAAATCAATGCAAATGTTTGAAGGATGATTTCTTCAACTCTAAATCTTCTCAATCACCAAATTACAAGCCAAAATCTGAACTGATATAAATCTAATATAACAAACAGCAAACTGAAAGTATTGAACCAACAACCTATGAAACATCAAAATGCTCAAATCTACCTCAAATCAACTTCAAAGCTCACCAAAATTTAGAGCAGCATTCAAGAAGGATAGACGACCAGCAACGATGAGTTTGTAGGTTCCAAACAATCACCAAACAACAAGTTCGAAACCCAATACAAGCTAATCATTAATGGTACAGCCCTAGAAAAGGTACGACCTTCCTAGAAAAATCCACACTTCATCATAAATTCTGATTTTCTGCAAATAGCATTGCCCTTAGCATAGTAATGGTTAGCTCAAATACCCATAATGAAATAAAATTTACTCAAGGAGCTGTATACAAAAATCATCTTCAACTGTATGAAAATCAGCAACACAAAATACTGAAAACATCACCAAATTTCTTCACTTTGATGCTCAATATGCACTTCTGCATGAAGCACATCCCCAATAGACCATCTAGGGAACCAAAGTTTCAGGGCCGGAGAATGGAGTAAATTTTCTAAGCTTTCCCTTAGCCAGATTCTGGATTTCAAACCAACAACATAACTTTGCTTTCCAAAACATAACATAATCAACTCTTCAAACAACAACAATATATAAGCTTTAGTTGGCAAATGAAGCAACAAGAACTCTTCAAATTCCAAGAAGTTGAATCACTTCAACTTCCAAAAGGGATGCCACCTTTTTGCATTTTACTTTTTGAAATAATAAAATATTACTCAACCTCCTTTAGGCATCCAACTTCAC
This sequence comes from Sequoia sempervirens, assembly GCA_007258455.2. Classification (NCBI taxonomy): domain Eukaryota; kingdom Viridiplantae; phylum Streptophyta; class Pinopsida; order Cupressales; family Cupressaceae; genus Sequoia; species Sequoia sempervirens. The sequence goes on along the minus strand of VDFB02382339.1, from coordinate 7,950 downwards.
TTTCCAACAATAAAACATTTAATAAATCATTAAATGCACAATTGACCCCCTTAATGGCCCCTCTTTTAAAACAACATGAAGTTATTACTCCTAGGCGTGGGGTACAACTGAGAAACATGAAATTTGACTAAGTATAAACTCAACTCATGAAGAAAACCAAACCCAAAGCCAAACTGAAACTGATGGATAACAAGATGACTTGAGTTGAACTGCTGATGATGCCACTGCCAAAATTAGACTTACTAAAAATAGCCACTGCCGAAAATAGTAAGTTTACCTTAAAACCAATAGAAAGCATAACTGAGCTGGAAGCAAGACTTAATGAAAGTGGAAACCCTAAATTTGCACATCTGAGTAGCCTATGGATTTCCGGAAATAGGCTAAAACCAAACGAAGAGCATATGGCCAAAATGGGGACATTACAGTCCGCCCTTCCCAAAATTGCTTGTCCTCAAGCAATGCCACTACACTCCAAACTGATCCCATCAAAACAAATAGGATCCCAGGGTCCCATGTCCATCTTTGAAAAGTCCCACCATGCTGAAGCTGCTCCACTCTGATCATCCAATTAAAACTCTTGTGCCAATTCTGCTCTAACCTCCCCTGTAACTCCAAGAAGTTACCATTCATGAAACTCAAACTGATAAACTGGGAAGGACTGAAATCATAATCAAACACTGTTCCATGCCCAATAAACTCTGAGGAATTAACATTTGCAATGTCAATGTCAATCACCATTCTAAGAACAATGAAGAATAATCTAAGCAACTCAAAAATATTCTCATCAACATAACTCCTCAAAGCATCAAACCGAATCACAACAACAAATGTGACTCCATCGTAGCTATTTGCAAAGGTATAAACAACTCTTTGCATGGTCATAACAGTTGCATCATCCAAACTCCTCAAGGAAGAATAATGCCTCCTTTGAGTAACTCTGACATAATCAAGAAGCTTTCTGAAAACTTCTACCAATCTCTCCCCAAAAGACTAAAAAAATTGAACCCAAACAAGCAAAGGTTCGCTGCCCTAAACACTAGTGCAAGAAATTATACAAAGGAAACCACTGGAAAGGAACTTAAAGATCATCCAAAATTGATCCAAATCACAATTAAACATCATTTCCCACTTTAGAGGCCATAAACCCTCACCGAAAAGAGATTGTGAAGAGAAAAAATGAATGTACCAGCTCCCCATGAAATTTGAAATGAACCACTTAAAGTCTGATTTTAGGAAAATCAGCGTGCAAGGAATTGAATAGCTGCTGCAACACTGAAAATCAGCGTCCATAATAGCACAATTGCTCATGCCCAAGGCTGGAAACATCCTCTCAAGAAACTCCAACCCAACATTAAACCTTCCTTTGTTCAAAATATCTCTCCAATTCACCAGTTGATGAGCAAAAAGATCCATCAAATGATTGGTAAAGATGGGGGCTGCATCAAAGATTCTGAGAATTGAATCCTTATCTCTCCAAATATCCTTTTTTCTACTTGCAACAATCTCCATCAAGCCATGTTGAGAATTCCAAGCGTGAATTCCCAACCATAAATAATCTCCAACACATTGGGAAGAATTCCCAACATATATCCAAGAGCCATAGTGAAAGTCTCGAGCACACAAACCCATGTAATCAGCTGCAACCATCAATGCAAAGTTTGAACCTTTCATGACCAGCATTTTAGAATAATCACTCATCAACAATGCACAATCTAGAAACCAAAGGGGCAAGTCTGAAAGTTCTCCCACAATTTGATGCATCTCTCCAAGACCTGACCTCATCAACCATTTTAAGATAGGTGGTACTCTTCCATTGGTTAATGCTGAGTGAAAACCAGCCAGTTCAAGTTTGAACACCATTAAATGCTCATTTACTATCCATCCCAAGAGAGTGTTGCTTGACATATAGAATGGATCCACCAACATTATCTTATGCTTGACTATAAAATTATGCATGTCAAAAACATAAAACTTCTTACCAATGCCATCCACATAGAAATTGTCAATCAACTCATAATTTAACAAATCATGTGAAGATGGTGGATTGTTGTACACATTCATTGAGACAATATTTCCTTCATCCCTTTCGTTGGTGTCTTCATAGAATTCATGCACATCTTCTTCAACTTGAAGATGCCCATCATTAGTTGCTGATCCATAGAATGTAACGTGATGAATACCACACACATTACCAGTCATCACATCTAGCTCATGGCTGCAAGCTATCCCTTCTTGAGGAAATTTCTCTTCCCAACTCAAGAGTTCATACTCTTGATTTACCTTCCAATCACTATCAGCATATTGAATCTCTTTGGCATTATGCATTGTTTCAACATTATGGAGTTCATTAATTCCTTCAACTATTTGCTTGATCTCCATTAGCCTTGTATTAGCTTCTTGTTCCATAAGTGTGGTTGCCATAGATGATTGATTTTATGCTTTGCAAAAAGAGTGATGAGCTAAGGTAAGATCAAGGCAAAGACTATCAACCTCTTTCTCCTTCTCTTGATAGGCATCATAGGTTTCCTCAACAAAATTAATGGCATCATCCCTATCTGAAAGCAAATGCAAATAATCTATTTTTATTGATTCCAATGCTTCTTTCATGGTTCACACCTTGGAAAGAGTGTCTCCACCCTTAATGCCATTATGCCTCTCTTCAAACTGAAGCTCCCAGTAAAGTTCTTCAATACAATTGTGTGTGCTATAAAATCTTGATAACACCTTAAAAAATTTCTCTTCTGAAACCAATAAGTTATCCTTCAAAACTTGCATCTCTTTAGACCCTTGATCATAACCAGCAAAGAAGCTTTTCTCTTCGAACATCAACTTTTCTGTTTTGCTTTCATTGGCAAGATTTTCAAAATTAGCTTCTTTACAAACCTCTTCACTACATAACTCCTGAATAGAAGGCATGTCAGTAACTTCAAGAAAATTAGTATTTCCATTTTTACCTTTCAAGTTCTCATACCCTTCTTGTGTGTCAATCTGAAAGGCACCCAAACCATTTTCTGACCTTAAAACATTCTTCTTTTCAACATAAGAATTCATGTTCTCATTCGCCTTTGCTGCAACTTCTCCTTCAAAAATCACTTCATTACTTGCAATGCAAACTGATTTTTGAACTTCATCAGGATCAAAGGGGAATTTATCCCACTCTGGTTCTTTATCATACTTTGGTGACATCAAGCCCAAATCCCAAGTGTGAAAATTTTGATTGTAATGATCAACAAGAAAGAAATCATCATGCTCCTTTTGGATTGTTGACTTTTTGAATGAATCACTTCTCATTCCACTCAAACTGAAATCTTCATCAGTAACTTCCTCCAAGAGTTTAGTTTGATGATCAAGCTCAATACCACCTTTCCCACCATCATCATACTGAATATAAGAGTCATCAAAGCCGGTTTCTTTGATTACTTTATCATTTTTATCTTCAACAAATCCATCATGAATAAGTATGTTGCTGATTTCTTCATTAGCAGCCCAAGGAATACCAAAGAGGTCTTCTTGGCTACTTGTCAAAAGTTTATCTTGTGAAAACTCTTGAGAGGTTTGAACAACAGCAAAAGGGGAATAATCTTCCAGCAAATCCTCAACAAGAAGAGGTATAAACACATCGGAATCACCACGAACATCATCATCATGGTAATGATCATAAGTTGGTTCAAAGACACCATTAGTATCTTCATCTTTCTCTTCTTCAACGAACTTATCCCACACAACAGTACCTCCATCATCTTCTGTGAAGCCATTTTCCTCGAGATCTTCATTAATTGAATCCTTATTAGGACCCAAGATTGCTGTTATGTTCTTTGTACCAAAACAATCTTCATTTTTTTCAAACTCATGCAAGTCTATGGGTGTATTTTGGCACTCTATCTTAATATCCTCATTTTCCAAGGTATCTTCATCAACCACACTATCATTTGGAACCAAAATGTGCACCTTGCATGTGTCTTCTTCACCACTTGTTGACTGATTTTTCTCTTCAATTTGCTTACTTGTGGGCTGCAAACCCTAAACAGATCCTTTTGCTTCTTCCTTCCTTGATTCTTCAACCATGGCAAGTTTTGCTTCTCTTTTAATTTTTTTCTTGATGTAATTGACCACACCCACTTTTCCAGGATACCTAATCAACACACAATTCAAGTAGTAGTCAAAAGAAACATCATTTTTCAACTCATCTAACATACTCTGATATACTGTGCGGAATATGGAAGTATCATGTTCACATTCTCTCTTGAACTATTCAGCAAATCTGTTGATGTCCATTGTGGCAACACTATTTTTTTTCTCCCCAATAGGATGGTAGGAACTTCTACTCTGATACCACTGAAATATTCCCATTACTTTTTTCCCCAAAATTAGACACACAAACCAGCATCAAACCACTTATTAGCATTAGCTCCAAATGCAAATAAGCGTGGAAAGTAACTCTAACCAAGAATGTTCACCAAGATCCCAATGTGGGCGAGGTGATAGCATATGGTCAGAGGATCATTAGGTATAAACTGAACTGAAAGTACAATTCATCTGCTGATGCAGGCATCCACAAGCAGTGGGAATACTCCACTTATTTAGTGGGTGAGATTATTACATTATTAAGGCAGCAAGCCAGCCATTAAATGCTCTCTTCTACTTATTTTGTGGGGGGAAAGCAGTCCACACAACCACTTATTTTGTGGGGGGGAATTTACAAACAAGAAAGATGTTTATTCTAAAACTCAACCACTCAATTGTGGGAGTGTAATCAAGTATAAATTGCAACAATAAAATGAAATAGTCGTTAGTACTACTAACTAGCTTTACAATGAATAGATATAGCTGCAAATAAGAGAGATAAGCTTCTAGAATGTTCTTTATCCACATTGGTGGTAAACCATCCAGGGGTTAAAGTGTTTGCATTAAAATTCACAAGTAAATGCAGCAATTAAAATGATTGGATTAGTACTACTAATTCACAGCCTTACAATGAAATAAATCAGCAATTTGCAAGTGTGACAATGATAAAATCAATGCAAATGTTTGAAGGATGAATTCTTCAACTCTAAATCTTCTCAATCACCAAATTACAAGCCAAAATCTGAACTGATATAAATTTGATATGACAAACAACAAACTGAAAGTAATGAACCAGCAACCTATGAAACGTCAAAATGCTCAAATTTACCTCAAATCAACTTCAAAGCTCACCAAAATTTAGAGCAACATTCAAGAAGGATAGACGACCAGCAACAATGAGTCTGTAGGTGCCAAACAATCACCAAACAACAAGTTTGAAACCCAATACAAGCTAATCATTAATGGTACGGCCCTAGAAAATGTACGTCCTTCCTAGAAAAATTCACACTTCATCATAAATTCTGATTTTCTGCAAATAGTATCGCACTTAGCATAGTAATGGTTAGCTCAAATACCCATAATGAAATAAAATTTACTCAAGGAGTTGTATACAAAAATCATCTTCAACTGTATGAAAATCAGCAACACAAAATATTGAAAACATCACCAAATTTCTTCACTTTGATGCTCAATATGCACTTCTACATGAAGCACATCCCCAATAGACCATCTAGGGAACCATAGTTTCAGGGCCGAAGAATGGAGTAAATTTTCTAAGCTTTCCCTTAGCCAGATTCTGGATTTCAAACCAATAGCATAACTTTGCTTTCCAAAACATAACATAATCAACCCTTCAAACAACAGTAATATATAAGCTTCAGTTGGCAAATGAAGCAACAAGAACTCTTCAAATTCCAAGAAGTTGAATCACTTCAACTTCCAAAAGGGATGCCACCTTTTTGCATTTTACTTTTTGAAATAATAAAATATTACTCAACCTCCTTTAGGCGTCCAACTTCACTTTGCAACAATAAAGCATTTAATAAATCATTAAATGCACAATTGACCCCCTTAATTGCCCCTCTTTTAAAACAACATGAAGTTATTACTCCTAGGCGTGGTGTACAACTGAGAAACATGAAATTTGACTAAGTATAAACTCAACTCATGAAGAAAACCAAAACCAAATCCAAACTGAAACTGATGGATCATAACAAGATGACTTGAGTTGAACTGTTGATGATGCCACTGCCAAAATTAGACTTACAAAAAATACCCACTGCCAAAAATAGTAAGTTTACCTCAAAACCAATAGGAAAGTATTAACCGAAAGCCGAAGCAAGACTTCTAATGAAAGTGGAACCCTAAATTCTCAAGACATCCGAAAGTAGCCTATGGCTTTTGAAAATAGGATAAACCAAACTTAAGAGCCGAGTAATAAAATGGGGACATAAGTAACTTCTCTTCATCATATCATTCACCATCTACTTCTAACTCGCTTTCATAGGTAGTACATGTGTATTAATTAAATATCTTTGTTTAATTAATTAAATCTTGTGTGTGCATTCGAACAGAGCGTTGCTTTAATCCTATCTTTATCTTTGTCATGCAAAGACTATTCTTTTGTTTTCGAATATCAAACTCGAAGATTAAATCATTTATTTAATCTTTTATTTCTATTTCTAGTTTTTATCACTCATGTCACTACTAACAGTTATCATAATGCATGTCTAATCTTTTGATCTCAACCGTTCGTTGATATTTCGATCCTGACCTGTCGTTCGAATGATCAATTTTCTTTAAATTGATCTATCTTTTATCATTTCAATCTCTCTCAAAATCTTATGACTTTTGGAAGCATATATATTATTTGAATCTTCGATGTTTTGCTAAATCACTATTATAGGCTATACTTGCACAAGAGAAATCTGAGGGAAATCATACTACAATGGCAAAACGGAGAAGGGCAATCGAGGTTATACATGGAATTACGTAGATATGGGGTGAGATTGTTCAATTTATTTACGTTTTAGCTTTCCTTTGTTCTCTGTTGTTTAGTTTAGATTGCATTAGAGCTTAGATCGCATTGAGTGTTTGTTGTTTAACCTTTCTTTTGCATTTTCTAGATGTTATAGGAACTTTCTCCTCTCTCATATCTAAGACCTCGCTTGTCACCATCATTCCTCTAACCTTTAATCAATTCATCAAGCTTGGCTGAGCTAATCTTGAACTTCTCCTTGTATTCATTTGCAGTAGCAAGTTCATCTCTGAGATCAACAATGTGCTTTTCAAGCTCTTCCTCATTGTGTTTGGTTTGTTTCAACTCAAGTTCCAACTGAATGAATCCATCAGTAATTCGGCTGCATTCTTCATATTTCTCTTTCAGGGATTGTGAAAAATTTTCTTCATTCTTCTTTCTATCTTCAATCTCCTTAGTCATCCTCATCATAATCTCCTTAGTCATCCTCATCATAATAGATTCCATCTCATGCTTCAGAACTGCATTGTCCCTAGCAAAATTTTCAAATTCATCTGTCTTTTCCTGCTTGATTTGATCACAGAGTTCCCTTCTCTTCTCTCTAGACTTGTTAATTTTATCTTTCAATGACTCAATGAATCTCTCAACATTCATGAGATTTTCTTGTAATTCTTGGACTTCTAATTTTTCCTGATCAAGATCATTTATGGCCACCATAAGTTGTTGTTGAAGACTGCTTGAATCCATTGAAACACTTTCCAAGATCTTCCCCAAGCTTTTAAGCTTCTTCTGAGGAACTGAGCTCTAATACCTGAAGTACCCTAAATCTGCATGTAAGACCAACTTCAAATACTCATTAGAAAGGTTAGTCTAAACACACAAATCTGCAAATACCTCCATGAAATAAAATACCTATGCTCAAGAAATGACACAAGTAACAAAACAACATCAAGAAGACATTTCAAAAGCATGATAATCACCTATTCCATGTTGGATTGGTGTCACATGTGCTAGTGACCCTTTCCCAATCCTTGATTAATAGCTAAAATGATGAAATGCAAATGGAGATGATGAGCAAGATGAGCTCTCAAATTAAGAGAGTAACCTTGCATAAAATTTGTGGAGGA